>JAAOOA010001594.1:0-103090 GCA_012861695.1 Trematomus loennbergii
ACCTCTGTGTAGTGTTTTTCATCTATAGAAAGCTGCGTCATGGGAGCCGAAAACAAATCCAACTCTGCCATGCTGCATTCAGCAGATTTGTGATGTAAAAGAGCCATATTTAACACTCTAAAATATATCTCTCCCCAGTGTGTTCCTTCTTCGTGGGTGCTTTTTCCCTAATGATTTTCTCTTGGTTGAGCGCTTCCCCTTTTTAAGGCCTGCCGGAACCCGTTTCCCTGGAGGTCTCTTTCTGGCCCTTCTTGCTAAAACCATCAGACCTCCGGATCCTTCTTGAGACCCGTGATCCGATTGGCCGCCAAATTTATGAACCGCCTTACTGATTACATCAGATGCAATGTTTTTAGCCGCCGATTTGAGATGAGGTTTAGCTATGGCAAACCCCCTTCTCACCAATGGTGCTACAAAACGAAATAATCTTGAGAATATAGAACCAATGCCTCGACCGTACATAACTGGCGCTCCATAAAAACCAGGCAATGACCCTCCAGCCTGATTTTCATAGTAGCTAACAAAACGTTGCGGATCCTGATTAATCATCGTTTTGCAAATGATTGCCCCGCTTTTGAAGGTCGGAAATGAAGTTTCACTACACTCTTGCCGTAGGTAAACTTTACTGGTTCGTTCTGATCGTTTTTTATCTCTATCTGTATATTTTCGATATGCGTTTTTGTTACCGGCAGATAATATGCAGGACTAAAATACTGGGTGATGGTATCACCGAATGTCCCTTTTATATCTACGGTTCTCAGGAGAGGAGCAAACGCGTCACCTACTCTCTGATGACTGACAACGTTACTATAACAGTAGAGATGAGTTGCGCCTGCATTTATATCCGCGGGGTAGGTTGCTGATTTGTCGTCAAATTTGATCCACTGGTCTGGTTTTATTCCTAGCATATAGGCGAGGGGCTTTGGAAAGCGAAAACGATGTTGGCCACCACCCTGAAATTCGATTTTCCGATGAATTGGACTATAGTAAAAATGGACATCAGAATCAATTTTTCTGAAGCAGGACTCCAGTTCCGCCTTGAGCTGACTTATGGTGCTATAGTAACCCCCACTGAACATTTGAAGCTTTACCTTGCTCACTATCTCGGGGGATTTTGATTTCTTTATCCATTCAAAATATGCTACATCTAGAGGTAAGTTATACCAAGTGTGTGGGTATGACATTTCTGTCATGGCTACCTGCCACGAACCGTCTAAATGCAAAGGTTGTGCCAAGTTTACCTGGTAGCTAGAGCTTGTATTGTTTTGAAATACATCAAGGCTGGCATTGGAAGGCAGCGTAATATAAAACCCTTCATTAATCTCCATGGCTGTAATGAAGGACTGAGCGTAAAGTCTGTTGTTTTTATACATCTTTGATCTCCCCCGCATCAACCCAGCTGTTGAATTTCTCGGGCCAGTTCTTCCAGCATACATACATCTGTTTTTTCCCCCTCACCACACGTCTTTTCAGAATTTTCTCAACTTGAAAAGCCTTGTCATTAGATACCTTCACTTTTTGTAACTCTTTCTCATAAAAAGTCCCCTTGATCTCCTCTCCATCATAATCTTTGAGTTTGTAAACAGGGGGCTGACGGGTATGCCTTCAGACACCGTAAATAATTCATCGGTATAACTCTGTTCATATTTTTTATCAAAGACCCCTCTCAGCTTAGATATTCTTACAAGTTCCCCCTCCTTAAAGTTCATTTTCGTAGCAGCTTTTTTACGATGGATGGATGGGGTATACAGGTTACGATACACTTGAGCCGCATTTTCCTTTGTCACCTGCAGAGGCGTCATTTTAATACTTCGGTGATAACTATTATTGTAGCTTTCAATTAGTTCAGGCAAGACGTCTATGTATCTATGCGTGTTTTTAGCTGTAAAATACCTCCACATTTTAGTTTTCAGCGTACGGTTAAATCTCTCTACCACACACGCCTTCATATCACTGGCTGTTGCATAATGTGCAATACCTCGTTTCTTCAATAAGGCTTGAAAAACTTTGTTAAAGTCTGTTTGCATCTTTTTAGGAATTTGACTGTGTGTTAAAATTCTATCAAAGGCTTTCGCCACTTCTGCACCAGTCTTCTTCTTTATTGCCTGTGCATAGGCTTTTTTCGAAAATACATCTATGACTGTTAACAAATAATTAAAACCGTCATTATGTTTGGATAACGACTGCATATCGCAAAGGTCAGCTTGAAATTGCTGTAGCGGTCTGAGTACGAAAACTCTGTTTCTTACAAAATGTACCCTTGACGGCTTGTGTAAAGTATAAGCATCTTGTTCAGATAAAAATTCTCTGACTTTCTCTACATTTATTTGTTTACCCATCTCATTCTGTACAGCCCTATGGAGTTTATCAACGCCCCCTAAACTCCCTGGATTAGAAGGAGTGTAATATACCCTCTGCATGACACGTTTCTCAGACATGTTCTCTGTTACCGTCCCAATGAGGTAATGAATACAACAGTTTTTGTTACAACACATTTTATTGATTTGATGCATATACCAACATCAGATTTAAAAAACTTTTTTTTTTTTTTTTTTTCTCCAGGCAGAAAATCAAAAACAATTTAAATCAAAAAAACATGATTACAAAGAAGGACACACTAGATCAAGTAAAATAAAAATAAAAAAAGTAAAATAAAAAACATGGTGGTACTTTTTTTTTTACAAATAAGTTTCAAGCTCTTCCTCTCGCTGCCAAAAGTCCCATGCGTCTTCTATATTCTTCAGCTGTGACTCGTCGTCTTCACCAAGCTTTTCGTATGCTTTTATAGCCTCAAACCGTCTTGTGCTTCTGAGATTGCGAAGAATCGCCTCGGCAGCTCCAAAGATCCTGCTCTCCGACACATAAAGCTTGCACGAGTGTAGAGAACCCCGTATGGCTGGAATGAAACGGTCGGTCCACAGTCTCTTTACCACTTCATCATAGTTTCGCTCCAGATAATATTCTGGCATCTCAAACAAACACTCATGTTGCATTTGACTGGGATGATCGACTTGACAGCCATAACATTGTTCCTTTCTGTACAGATGCACGACCTTATCCAATAGATGAACCACCACAGATTTTACCGTAATCAGGAATGAAGCGGCCCCTGCCCCGTCCACAGCATCACACTCTGAAGCATAATCCTCGCTACAAGCATAGCATGTATCGCCATCGGGGAGGTCGTCTTCTGTGTCTGAAGAATCTGCTGTTTTCCTCGGGGGTCTGGTGAAGTAGATGGAGGTTGGTACATATCATGCCAGCCAGTAACATCAACGCCAGCAACATCAATGTTGAGCTCGGGTGTCCAGATTGTTGGAGATGATGGAGCTTGCTTGTTCCAGGCTGCAGCGCGGGGAGAGACTTGTTTTTTCTCAGATCCAGGGGTTGTTCCAGGCTGTAACTTGCGGGGGGAGACTTGTTTTTTCTCAGATCCAGGGCTTGTTCCATGTCGCGGCTCGCGGGGAGAGACTTGTTTATTCTCAGATCCATGGTTAGTCTTCAGCGGTTGTCTAGGGGGTCCTTAGCTTTAAATGATCTGGTGAGGGGGGACTTATTATGTTGAGGAGGAGGAGGAGGAGGAGGAGGAGGAGTCATCTGCAAAAGTGAGAGTTTTTTTCACCATTATAATGTCTATCGCTGTTTGACTCTGTTTAAAAAGTTCTTTGAGCTTTGTAGATTTTTCATCGATCATTTTCAGCCAAGCAACCAGAGGCACACGCAAAGATGTTTGAAAAACCCCACATGTAGAGTTGAAATACTCCAAAACAAAATCATCAGAGGGGTCCTTCCCCCGTGTCACCAAACGGCTTGAGCGGTAATACCATCTACCAGACGGGCCGCTTTTAGTTTCCCAGACGGTGCTTGTCAGGATTCTTTTCACTGGCGGCGGCGGGTGAATCTTTTCTTCCTCTTCTTCCACATGATGGGTTGCGATGAAAACTCTTCTTTGATCTCGACCACAGTTTGCGTTTCTTTGTTTTTGATGCAGGTTTCATAGACATTGCACGTACAAGGGCTGAATGATTCCATAATGGATCCACGATGGTTTCTTGATGCACTGCTTTTTCTGATACAACGGTTGCACGGAGATCTCTGGAAGACACCAGAGTTAACACAGCCCAATCTGTTGAGGTCAACGTCGCTTTAACACTGCTGGGTCCATAGGTTTCGCCATTCTTCAGATTGTAGAAGTGCAGTTCGTTCGCCATATAGTTGAACACAAAACCCCAAACATCTCCATTTTCCAGACTCCATTTTTCATGAAGAGCCTCTGCAGGAGGGGTTTGAACCCGGCATAGATACTGCATCCGTTTCTTGACCGGCGCTCCCGACGGATGGTGGTAAGTTGTTACCGGCGTCTCGCTGATTAAACCCATATCGATGCGTCTCTTTGCCATTTTTCTTTTCTGAAAGATTAGGTGACTTGTTGAGTGGAAATGACGGGCTTTTATCTAGTTTTGCATAGATTTCTTTTTCATGCCTGACTCCACCCCCTCACTATCTTCTGGCGGGAATATGGAGGGAGGGGTGGGGGCGACAGGGCGGATGTGACACCTGCTGTAAGGTGGGCGGAGGGTGGGTTGAGAGGGGTGGGGGCTGAGAGGGTGGGGGCTGAGACGGGTGGGGGCTACGGGGAGGATGTAGCACCTGTATGTGAGGGGGAGGGGGTGGGCTGAGGGGGGTGGGGCTACCGGTGAGGATGTCACACCTGTACGCGATAACACCTCGACAAAGGGGCTCATTAGCATATCAAAGGGAGGATGTAACACCTGTACGCGATAACACCTCGAACAAAGGGGTCATTAGCATATCAAAGGGGGGTCATTAACATAATTAGGGGGCGGGACCTGTCACTTTTGTATGCATACTAATGAGATTGAAGCGGGATTGGTAACACTACTGACACTACATACTGATATACACCTGAACATCAGCAGGAGAGGACTCTTAAAGTAGAGACACTACATACTGATAAACACCTGAACATCAGCAGGAGAGGACTCTTTAAAGTAGATACACTACATACTGATATACACCTGAACATCAGCAGGAGAGGACTCTTTAAAGTAGAGACACTACATACTGATAAACACCTGAACATCAGCAGGAGAGGACTCTTTAAAGTAGAGACACTACATACTGATATACACCTGAACATCAGCAGGAGAGGACTCTTTAAAGTAGAGACTCTACATACTGATATACACCTGAACATCAGCAGGAGAGGACTCTTTAAAGTAGAGACTCTACATACTGATTACACCTGAACATCAGCAGGAGAGGACTCTTTAAAGTAGAGACACTACATACTGATATACACCTGAACATCAGCAGGAGAGGACTCTTTGAAAGATGTAAAGTCATATATGTTGTGTGTGTCTGTATCTCTGCTTCGAGCTGCTCTTTCTGTCTCCTCGGAGCAGCAGTCTTCTCCTGAAGTTCCTTCACTCGACTCGGTTGCTGTCGCTGAGTTGTCCGACTCCTCACCTGAACCTCCAGCAGACTCAGGTGACTCAATACCTGAGGGGGAACAAACAGAAACCCTACCATTAGATAAAAGTAGAAGTACTCAGATCTTGTACTTGAGTAAAAGTAGAAGTACTCAGATATTGTACTTGAGTAAAAGTAGAAGTACTCAGATATTGTACTTGAGTAAAAGTAGAAGTACTCAGATCTTGTACTTCAGTAAAAGTACCAGGGTGTAGGAATACTCTGTTTCAGAAAAAGTCCTGCATTCAAAATGTTCCTCAAGTAAAAGTATAAAGTATTCTCATCAAAATATAGTTGAAGTAGCGACAGTAAAAGTAGTCATTGTGCAGATTGGTCCATTTCAGAATAATATATATGATATGTTTTATAATGATTGATCATGAAAGTGTTCTCAAAGCTGGTAAAGGTGCAGCTAGTTGTAATGACTTTGTATACTGCAGGGTAGCTTGTGAATTTACTCCAGGTGGAACTAAAGTCTGATTTAACACTTGATTTATTTCACATCATTCATCCACATCTGTGAAGGAACTAAAGGTATTAAATACATGTAGTGGAGTAAAAGTACACAGTTTACCTCTGAACTGTAGAGTAGTAGAAGTACAAAGTAGCATAAAATGCGACTGGTTTTACATCAATTTAAACAATTACATTTAAGAGAATAACCTTATTTTCTCTGTTAATTTGTGACTTCTTTTTCATAATTTAACCACTCAACTTCACACAATAGCCAAGATTTTCCTCATAACTTTGAGTTTGTATCTTGTAAACATACCCCTTAAATTACAGAGATGATGCACGTTGTTTTTTGGAAATGTGTGACTGGTTTTACGTACATTTTAAACAATTACATTTAAGAGAATAACCCATTTCTTTCTGTTAATTTGTGACTTCTTTTCATAAATGAAACACTAACATCAGCAGGAGAGGACTGTAAGTAACTAAAGGTATTAAATAACTGTAGTGGAGTAGAAGTAAACATTAGCATAACATGTAAATATTCAAGTTAAGTATAAGCACCTCAAAAGTACATGAGTAAATGTACTTAGTTACTTTACACCACTGGGTTTCTCTGACATTAAGTACTCGGTGATAATAGGCACAATATAATCCCGATTAGTGTTTTTTATAGTCAAATAATCCGATCATTGTGCTTTTTAAAATGTATTATTATAATATGAGTTGTGTACTTTCAGGCAATATTCCCAATAATGACAATATCAACACCACATTAGGACATAATACATGTATAGATAGCTGGGCTGTAAGGATCATTAAACAACATAGAAAGAACATGACAGGAAGGTTAACTCTCACAAAACCGAAATAAATAAATGATATTTAAACTCAAAGACTTGTAGGGACTAGTTTAGCTTCAGTTAGCATTAAAGCTAACGAAGCATCACAACAAACTATAACAGTTAGCTTAGCAGCCAGCTAACTATCCGTACTGACACACACACTCTCCTTTACCTTTAGTAGAAGCTCCCTCCATGTTCCTCACGTGTTTTCCTTTATTTTCGGTCTGTTTTAGAGTTAAATAAAGTCACCGCTCAGATGTAAATATTAGCTTCCTCGAGTTTCAAAATAGAACTCCTTTCTTGTTCTTCGGGTTCCCGGCGGTTAGGAGTGTAATGGCGCATCGCCGCCACCTGTCGGCTCCAGAGGGAATATAATAATGATATAATTATTAAATAATATAAATAAAATAACACCTCAAATCCTGTAAAACAACATGAACATTTTCTACTTTTGTAATGCTCTTTTATTCTATTTGAGATGTTTACATTTTGGATTGTTTATTTCTAGTCTTTTAATTTCTCTAATGTGCAACGCCATGTATTTTTATGCTGCTGCAATGCAAACATTTCCCAGATTGGGATCAATAAAGTACTTCTTATCTTATCTTATCTTATCCTATTTTTATCTTAAACCCCCCAATAGAGAGGCGAAGTCCCGCCCATCTACTTCCGCTCCATGGGACCTTATTTCGGAAAAATGATGTATTGAAGTCAATGGGGAGAGAAAACGTATCTTTCGATCCCGTTTGAATTGTGTCGTGAATTACACATATGATGTCAATCTTAAAAAATAATTTCCATGTCAAAAAAGTCAGAGTTTGTCGTAAAACTGTTGAAATATAAGACTATGAAAAATATGCAACTAGAAAAACTACAAATCCCAGAGTCGCGTAAGTGATGTCATAGTTGTTTTCCTCCACTAAATATAAGAGATAGCTAAGATAACTTTAACAATATGCCTGTGGCTTTGTACCAGGCTGTAATCATACCAGCAATGGGTCTTACTCGTTCTTTCGCTTCCCGTCTGATGAAAGGACCAGGAGTGGCTGGATCAAGGTAGCTAGTAGCAAGCACGTTAGTTAGCATTACAGCCGGCTTAGCCTTGTCATTTATATTAGCCTTAACATGAAGTAACACCAAAGTGTTAAACAGTAGAGTAGTAGTCATATTTCGTGAACCCTTTGAAGAGTACTGTCACACCGGTGTGATCATTCTATAATACACCTTTAAGCCCGGATGCCCCAGAGGGAGACATGCTAACGCTACATTAGCATCGGTGATCTTTTCTACTTCATGCTATCTGCACAAATGGTTAACATTGAACATTAAAAAGATCCGGCAGTTTAGGAGAATCGAAGGAAGGCAGGCAGGCAGGCAGCTTTGCATGACATTCTTCTGGACGTGTTTCATTGTGGTGATAGTGAGGGTAGTCAATCCCTTGTTTGGTAAGCCAGTAGTGACGGCCATCTTGGTGACGTGGGTTGGTATGTGAGACCAGAGATGTAGTTCATTGAGCGGTTTCACACAAAAAATGTGTTACTTCACAGTTTTACGGCAAAACATTTTTTTTTTTTACTCGCAAAATTATCTTTTAAATTGACAAACATAATATGTGTAATTCGTGGCACAATTCAAACGGGATCGAAAGATAATCTTTCTCTCTCCATACATAATTTTTCCGAAATAAGGTCCCATGGAGGTCCACCGGAAGGGAGGACTTCGCCTCTCTATTAAGAAATATAACACTGTTCTCTAATGCTGCGTTCACACCGGACGCGATGCGATTGAAGGGGCGATTGAAGGGGGCCGCGACAAACGCTCAAGTTCAATTTTTTCAACTCAAGCGTCCTATTCGCGTGACGCGATCTCGCGGTAGCCAATCAGCGGTGAGGATTCAGCCTGCCGTCACTGACGTTCAACCAGAAAACATCAGCCGTTAGCTGTTAGCAGTTAGCACACAGAGCTCACAGCTCCTCATATCTGTTCAGAAACTGGACATAAGTTAAATAAGTACAAACCACAGACTGTCTGTGTCATGGCGAATACAGTCGCTGCTTTATTACTGTCTGTAGGCCGTTGTTGTGAGTGTGGACGGAGCATATACAACGTTAGCTTAGCCTGGTCGATCCGATCTTCATTCAGAAAACAAGCATTTTAAAAGGTTTTTTGCCTGCCGTCTGTCTGCAGACTTGTCAAAGCATTAATTCATGGTTTTTACTAACCCGTATCAGTATGTTATTACTTCGGCATCATTTTGAAACGTGTATTATAATTAAATCACGGTAAAATATGTTAATTGTGTTGTAGTTGTAGCACCCGAGCCAGCGCGTCTTGTTTGAATGGTGCTAGTAAACACAGCTGACAGTCCAAAGTGGACTATGGCAAAGAAAAGCACAAAAGCTGCAAAACTACACTGATAAAACAAATGAGAACATATTGTATATCAAGGCAAATATTATTTGAACCAGCTCATGGTTTGAAATGTCAAACATTGAAAGGCAAAAGTATTATTAAAACCATGTACTACATCATCACCTTGGTCCCATCATATACTCTGGGAAGAGAATATCTACTGTGCTTGAAAACTGGATCACATCATCATGTGAGTTGACTTTGTGACCTGGAGAACATTTCAGCTGCAACATTAGCTCGTTGATAAGCTTGGGATATGAGATATTTTTGTAGCCAGTCGTGGTAAAGGCATTTGTGCTATTGTACAGATGAAGCATCTTATTTTGGACAGTTTAAAATGCGAGGGTCGTGATCGGTTCGTGCACGTCCGTGATGGCCGGCCGGCCCCAGTCTGACTTGATACCGCCCCGTGATAAATACATTTAATTATTGTGAAGCCAGCTGCAATGGATCATTGATCCACCAGGGGGTGCAGTGGGGTTCCACACTGGAGTCATGTGTGGAGTCTTGTACAGTATGTCTGGTACTAATGTATAGCGGATCTTTGTTAAGATCCATATGTCACGGATAGGATCATAGTCTGTGCTAAATAAGACATGTAATCATTTACAAAACATCACCATGTTGTTTATTTAACAAATAATGTTGTTTAGTCGAAAAAAAAACGAACAGCAGCCGGCTCTCGATTTTTAATCCTAATTTAATCGTTTATGTTCGCGCGAATTGACATGAAATCACTGACAAATATGAATATACTGTATTCAACTTCATTCAAATGTTATTAACGTGCCTAAACTCAGTAATTCACTAAAAATTACTGATCCCTGGGTGTTTATTTTTCCCCATAATGACCAGTCGCTGCAAATTATCCCGCTTATTACATGGCCACATTCTCACAAAGTAACGACATGACTCCCAATATTAATTAAAATGCTTTTATGGATTTAGAAAATATTTGTATTGATTTAAAAAATAGTTGTATGTATTGATTTAAATTTACATGCATCCGCTAAGAAAAATAGCCGTTGTTACGTTTTTTAAACAGTCAGAATGAAACGGCAGCTCTCAGCTGTGTGTTCACACTCCTAATGGCCCATCACAGCTCTCTCCCCCTGATCTTTCTTTTCCAACAGTTAAGTTAACTGTAGGTTACTCTGATGACAAGCTTACAGTTAGTGAAGTAACACTTTTTTTTTGTGAGTCACGACTCGCTGTTTCATTCTAACATAACGCTCCAAATATGACTGTTTCCACTCGGACTTCAATACAGCAACACCATTGTTTGGTTTCCATGGTAGCGTGTCTCTTTAGTAGCGTGCATCCTTTCCTGTAATTACAGGAAACCGTTCACCAGCCCCCACCCCACTATGTTGAGTATAGCCTACTCTTTGTTTAAAACGAATTGGCCATCGGAATGTGTGTGTCCCAACCCCCCCCCTGTGATATCTCTTCTCCAGCAGTCTGTAGTTTGTGTTCGCAGATCATCACCCTTAGCTATTTCAATTACCTCTCAAACAACCTAAACTAGTTATAAATGTTTATTTTAAATAAAGTATGTTTCTTCACATGTTAGGTCTATATTGAAGGTTCATTGAAAGTAAAGCTTACTTTGGTTCTTGTGCTCTAGTTCTTCAAGGAATCTTACTGAGAACGTTGTTTCCTCTGACTGCTTATGCCAAAAGCAACGACAAATTATCTGTTTTAAATACCTTTTTAGACCGTAAACTTTAGAATGAAATGTAATACCGGTTAGTTTTTTGTGTTCATACTGACAGAAGAAGAAATAAATTAAGTATGAATGAGAATAAGACTTATGTAATGTATTGACATTTGATCAGTATAAATGTATTACTAACTTTATCCACTGTGGTACCGAAGCTTGGATCACCGCCAAAGACATGGCCGAGGGCAGCTGGCAGCTTTCAATATTTTTCATGTGCAATTCTAACGCTTTCAGAAAGTGAAACATACAGCATCATTTGAGAAAAATAAATCAAAATAAGCGTTATAAATGAACCCTGACTACTTGTGTTTAGGACTCACTGTATTTTGGTACTCTCTAGGTCTGTGGGCCAAATCCGGCCCCCGACTTCATTTGATTTGGCCCGCAAGAGCTTCAAAACATATAATATGTTTATTATACGGTTTCATGCCACTTTACAGAAGCACAATGTCCATAAACTACATGTACCACAATGCATCTTGTGACATGCGCACTGAAGAGACTTGCAATTATTTGAAATTATTTGCCCTAAACTTCTGCTCTCAGACATAGTTAATTATGAAGTTATTACCTTATCCGATAATAATCCAATGCAGAGGCAATAATGTAATATAAAACATTATTTATATATATAGTCTTAAAGTTACAACCGGCCCTTTGAGTGCAACCTTAATGCTGATGTGGCCCGCGATGAAATTGAGTTTGACACCCCCTGCTCTAGGTAATGGAAATGTGAACATGGAGGTGTAAAGATGCGGTTGCAGGTCAACACAAGACAACACATTAACTATTTAAATGGTCATAAGACATACACTGAGCACTTCCTTGGCATCAAGGTAATCACTAGAGAGAATACATTTGTGGAATAATAATCTTTTCTAATACTGTGGACATGAAATAGAAATTGAGGAGCTACATTCCTGGAATATGTGTACTGAGTCATGCTTTGTTGCGAACACAACAGTGGGGAGCCTTTGTTGCAGTCGCCTCAAAAGACAGAAAAGAGGGAGCCATGCGCCAGTCTTTGAAGCTGTCAATCTCTTCTGTCAAAGACCATTGCAAGACTATTTATGTTTGGATTCTCACTTGAGGAATCTTAACCTGAGCCACAATAAATTGTCTATAAATAGATTCCCAACATCTCAGTTGTATTAAAAATGAATAAGGCCATCTTCACGAAAAGTTCAAAAGCAGCCCCTTGCCACTCTTGCCAGAAGTGAATCACAGTGATCTGCTATTTTAAAGTAAATTCAACACATATCGACCTAAATATAGCATATATTAAGAACGAGAAAGTGTTAACATCGTTTTTTGTAAACATATGACCAATGTGCGAGGGTGATGACATCAGAGCATCGTCCTATGGGCTTAGCCCCGGACAGGTACAACAGGTATTCACTCAGAGGGGGGTAGTTACCCATTTACATGTCAAAAAGCAACATACAGTAGGCGGGTGGGGGATGGTGAACGTTTACATTTCTCTACAGAATACATTTAATTTAAGGGAGCAGTTACTGAGAAGTATAATGAAACTGCTACCAATGGTGGCCTATTTAGTTTATTAAGAAATACATATTTGTAGCTTTTTTTTAATCTGCAGTAGGAAATGCAGAGAGTAGCGACAGGGCTGGTCCAACCTGATCTGTAAAGTGATCTAACTAAGTGCTATTCATTTTCTTGACGGGGAAGTGCAGTGTAAATGGGGGCTTATATGCATTTGAAAAGCAATATAAATCACACAGTTCGTATACAATAGGCATTAAAAGCACCATCGATAACCATTGCCCTTCTCCTATTCAAACCAAAAGAGAAAATGCAGATATTACACTCTGAAAAGAAAGGGTAGAAATATCTGTACTCTTAGTGCCAAGTAGCTAAGCTATTCATTCGCAGAAATGTAAAGTGATCTATCTAAGTTCTATTCATATTCTTGACGGGAATAGTTAGTATACAATAGAGTTAGAGTTAGTATACTTTAAAAGCCTTCTCCAAATCAAACCAAGATATCTTTTATTTTTATTTAAAATAAACATTTATAACTAGTTTAGGTTGTTTGAGAGGTACAGCTACCATTCTTTAATTAGATGTTTGGTAAGTGCAGATCACATAGTAAAACACGTACACAGATACATTATTTTGTATTTTTATTAAATTCGACAATGTCAATTTCACTTTCCACTATGTCCACCGTTGTTTTTCACAACCAATGGCAGAACTTTATTGAGGCCTGTAATTAGTCAACTACAGGTCTCTTGGGTCAGTCTTTTTCTTCCAAAAAGCTTGTGACAAGATGTTATTGCTCTTGGGGCATTAAAACAAGATTTTAACTTTAGTTTTTATATAATATCTGCATTTTCTATTGTGAAAAACTAAGTCTTAGTTATTTAATATATAGCGCCATCTCCTGGTTAAACCCTAAAATTGGAGAATAGTGGGAGGGCCTAACATTCCTGGATACTGGTCTTTGGCAGGTCTTAGGCAGGTAACGGGGGGTTACGTATTGTAACCCTAGTTATATAAACACAGGCGGAGCCCTCTACTGGACTCTATGGGTACTACTCTCTATCATGCTGTGCGTGCTTTCACCTACTGAATTTACGTAAACGTAGCCGGCCAATCAGGGCGAGCCTACCTGAATGCGCGCGCAGGCCCACAGTATATAAGGCGGCTCCAGCCGCCGCCCCACTATCTTATACACTCTTCAGCGAGCGGACTAGGAAAGACAGGGCCTCCAGGTAGAGGGCTCCGCCTGTGTTTATATAACTAGGGTTACAATACCTAACCCCCCGTTATATCTCTCACAGGCTCCGCCCTCTACTGGACTCTATGGGTACAGTGGGCGGAGTGGGTGGGTATAAACGCCCTGTCGTCCAACAACATCGACCCACCACACCGTCCCTGACCGGCTTTTGGCTAATATCCACTGCATCCCCACTTCCTCCCATCCGGTTGTAACCGTGGAGAAGTCGGGGCCGCAACTTGGATAAGGCACACTCACACACGCTTACCTCGTGTAGAGTGTGCATGGAAAAAAATTGTGCGGAGACTCCGTCTGGAGCCTACCGCGCACCATGTTCCCCAGGTCCCTCAGGAGCATGGGAAAACACAAGTGTTTTATGTCCAGGGGGGGGGTCAGATACCTGCTGACCCACAGCCACCCCCCTCTCACCAGTCATGCGTTGCCTCGGCAAGCACCGACGACGAGAAGGAGCCAGACATGTCCAGGAGATAACATTTTATGAAGGGGCCTGGCGTAGACCAAGACGCCGCCGTGCATATATCTTCTACACTCACGCCGCTGAATAAGGCTGTTGACACAGCCACAGCCCGTGTAGAATGTGCACGGACCCCAGTGGGGAGGGCTCTCCCCGCCCGTCCATAGGCATGTGTAATGCACCTGCATAGCCATCCTGTTAGGCGCTTCTTTGAGAGGGCTTTTCCAGCCACACCATCCCCAAAGCACACAAACAGTTGTTCAGTGCGCCTAATGGCAGCCGTGCGCTCTACATAGCATGCTAGCGCACGCACTGGGCAGAGGAGGTGCAATTTAGCCTCCCTGGCCCCAATATGGGGTGGAAGATTAAAGCCACCTAACTGAATAGCCCTTGCTCTGAATGAACTTCTGATACTCTTAGGAGTAAAGGAGTGGTTCGGCCTGAGTGTCGCCCCGCTACGGTCACCCCGGATCAAAAGACAACTTGGGTGTACCGACAGAGCGGTCAGCTCGGACACTCTTTTAGCCGAAGTCAAGGCAAGTAGCAATGCTGTCTTCCATGACAGTGCTACTAGGGAGGAAAGCTCCAGAGGCTCAAATGGTTCTGTGACCAGAGCCTCGAGCACCAACGGCAGGTCCCACTGCGGGGCGGAGGCGTGCACTACCGGGCGCTGCCTCCTGACCCCCTGCAAAAACCGCGTCATAAGCGGCTGACTGAAGGCTGACCTGCCTCCAAATCCCTCATGGCAGGACGAAATGGCTGCTGCATACACCTTAATTGTGGAATGAGCCAGCCCCCTGTCCACCAGTATCTGTAAGTAGGTAAGAATAGAGCCCAGCGTGCACGACAGAGGCTCTAGACTCCTTCCTTCACACCATCGCCGGAATCCCGCCCACTTTGGCCTGTAACAAGCTGTGGTGGATTCTGCTCTTGCTGCTTGGATAGTCTGAATAACGTTATCAGACAGCCCCACCTGTCTCAGCCTGTCCCTCTCAGGAGCCAAGCCTGGAGAGGTTGGCCCAGAGTGGGTAACGCCCCTATTGCACCTGCTTCCTGAGACAGCGCTCCCCAGACCTGAGGAATCGCTCAGGGCTGGCCCACCATCATCTGTGTTACCCCCGCGTTACCACGGCGCCAGGCGGCGATCTGGGGCCACCAGGATGATTGACAGCTGTTCCCGCCTCACCCTCTCCAGGAGGGGGGGGATAAGGTGCAGCGGTGGAAAGGCGTAAAGCAGCTTTCTTGGCCATGGCTCGTGTGCAAACGTGTCGACCCCCAAGGGCGGGTTGTCCCACCGAGCCAGGGAGAACCACAGGGCACAGTGGCTGTTGCGCCGATTGGCGAACAGGTCCACCTCTGCTCTACCGAACTGAGTCCAGACCTGCTTCACCACCTCCGGGTGAAGCCTCCACTCGTCTGGCAGGGGTCCGCCTCTTGACATGAGGTCGGCCCCCCTGTTCTCCCGTCCCGGGATGTGAAGAGCCCTTAGAGACAACACAATCTGTGAAACCCACAGCCACAGGTTCTCTGCTGCGGTCAACCAGGCTATTGAGCGGACTCCGCCCTGCCTGTTGATGTACGCCACTGTGGTGCGGTTGTCGCTCCTTACTAGCACCTGTTTGCCCTGTATTAAGGGTTTGCAGTGCTGTAGGACCAACATCACTGCTTGCAGCTCCAGGAGGTTGCTGTGCCGCCAGAGGCCAGCAACCACCCACAGCCCTTTCTAGACACGTCCCCCCCCATCCTGTCACTTTCTTTTTCTTTGAAGCGTCTGTGAAGACTGTGATATAGGAGGTTACCTGCCCCAGTGGAGCTCCCCTCCGCAGATTCTCTGGGGACCCCCAGAATCGGAGGTTGCTCTCTACTGAGGGGGGGGATGGCCACCAGACGTCGTTTGTGTCTTAAGATCTAAACGAAGGCCGGTAAACCACATCTGCATGCGACGTGCATGCAGCAGTCCGAGTGGCACTACGGAGTGAGCAGCCGTCATGAGACCCAAAGTCTGCATGATGATCAAAGCTGTCACCGTCGCCCCCTGACGCAGCCTGCAGACTGCCCGCAGCAGGGATGCCTGTCTGCTTTCTGTCAGGGTGACACGTAGTCTGCCTGCATCGAGCATCACCCCCAGATATTCTACCTGCTGGTGAGGTATGGGGGAGCTCTTCTTCCAATTGACCGCAACTTCTTTTTCAACCCAACTTGGTTAGGTGTAGGATCAATTGGGCTGTGTGCAGTATTGCCCATTCCCTGGACCTGGCCATAACTATGAGGTCGTCCCTCATGCCATGGTCCCGCAGCGGTTGCAGCGTCATGGCTGAACGTGCGTGGGGATAGGGAGTAGCCGAACGGCAGTCTGTTGTACTCGTAGGCTACCCCCTGGAAGGCAAAACGCGAATACTTTCTGTGCTCTTGGAGCAATTTCGCCATGAAAGTAAGCGTTCTTCAGGTCGATGGTTGTGAACCAATCGCCTGGCTGCACCAGTCTCAGTAACTGTTTCATAGTTAACATATGGAACTTCTTGCATGCAATGTGCTGGTTCAGGCATTGAAGATCCAGAATGGGCCTGAATTCTCCTGTCTTCTTGGGAACCAGGAAGTACAGGGAATAATGCCCCTTCTCTCTGACTTGAGAGTGCACATGCTGAGAGGAAACCTCCTCCTGGGATGACAGATGTGCTTCTCTCCTGCCTCTGAACGGAGGAGGGATGCTGCAAAACTGGAGTGAATAACCCAGTCTCAGTGTCCTGTCCATGCGCTCTGTTAATACACCACTGATTTTCCATTCCCCATAACATTGTGTTAGGGGATGTGCAATCAGCTGCGGCGCCGCAGCTATGAAGCTGTGGTACTCTCTGGTGGCCCACTCCGCCGTCAAACCCTCCATAAAAGGAAGTTTGACCCATGGGGGGCTGACAAAAAAACGGCCGATTTTTAACTGAGGTCCCTGAACGCACCACGGCATGCTCCCGTGAGAGCGCGCGCTCCACCATAATGCTGTTTTCTCTTAGAGAGAAATAAGCATTAATCGGAGCTTCTTCTGTCCATGAACGCGCCGCGGCCCGCTCTCGGGGGGGGGCCGCGCACGTCGCCATAATGCCGTCTCTTGAAACGGACATTATGGGGAAATGTGGAAAATGTGGAATGTGGAGAGAGATGACTCTTACTCTGGGATAAATGCAATCGTTTTTACCGAATGCATTTTACACACACATATCACTCAAGAACTAGAGTTACACTACGTAACCCACTGTTCTTCTGCGGAGGTCCCTGAACGCACCGCGGCCACTCTCACGGGGGGGGGCGCGCGTCGTCATAATGCCGTCTCCTTGAAACGGACATTATGGGGAAATGTGGAATGTGGAGAGAGATGACTCTTACTCTGGGATAAATGCAATCGTTTTTACTGAATGCATTTTACACACACATATCACTTTAGAACTAGAGTTACACTACGTAACGCACTGCTTTTCTTCTGCGGAGGTCCCTGAACGCACCGCGGCCACTCTCACGGGGGGGGGGCCGCGCGTCGTCATAATGCCGTCTCCTTGAAACGGACATTATGGGGAAATGTGGAATGTGGAGAGAGATGACTCTTACTCTGGGATAAATGCAATCGTTTTTACTGAATGCATTTTACACACACATATCACTTTAGAACTAGAGTTTACACTACGTAACGCACTGTTCTTCTGCGGAGGTCCCTGAACGCACCGCGGCCACTCTCACGGGGGCCGCACCTCATAATGGGTGTCCAATTAACATTGTATGAAAGCGGCCTTGCCGATCTCAACGAGACATTATGGGAAAATGTGGAATTGTGGAGAGATATGACTCTTACTCTGGGATAAATGCAATCGTTTTTACTAAATGCATTTTTCACACACACATCACTCTAAAACCAGGGTTACTATATACGTAACCCACCGTTCTTGCAACAGGGCCTCTTTTCGACTTTGGAGCCACAGCTAAGAAGCTGTACTATTCTCTGGTGGCCCTACTCCGCTGCCAAAACCTTCCATAAAAGGGAGTTTTGGCATTGGGGGCTGACACAGAAAAAGGGGCCGATTTTCTACTGAGGTTCTTGAACACACCGCGGCAGCTCCCGTCGGGCCGCGGCTCTGTCAACTGCCATCTCTTTGAAACGGACATTATGGTGAAAAAATGGAAATGTGGAGAGAGATGACTCTTACTCTGGGAAATGCAATCGTTTTCACTGAATGCATTTCTCACACACACATCACTCTCTTGAACCCGCACAGTGCTTTGACAGCACTACGGTTTATTCCACTCACGTGCACGCGCCCACCTGCTGGCTCCTATACTGGAGTTTACAGAGGGGGCGGGAGTGTGGGACAGTGTTCTTTCCGATCCAAAGAGCCCTTCCGTAAACACGGGGGCTCCCAGGAGATCAACACGGTCCTTTTTGAAAAGTGTCATGCGGCGTGATCCCTCACCGGGATACCACACGGCGGCCACGATCAAGCTACAAATAATCGCGCTGATCTGGCGAGGTGGGGGCATCTCCAGCAATGAGCGAGATGCCCAACACACCCATGTTTATCTGCAGTCGCCCTGTCACGCGGTAGCGTAGCAGAGCTCTTTTCAGCTCCCTGCCCAGCCTGCTGCCCGCTGGGAGCAGCTGCGCTCCGCCGCCATGGTCATCACCTAGGGCGGTGGACCTCCATGGACCGAACCCGGAAGTGCCTGACAACGGCAAACGGAGCCATTCGCCCCGCTGGAATGGCAAACGTGAATGGCACCGCCTCGGCCATATCCTGGTCCCCCAAACACTCTACAGAGGTGGGGAGATCGGTGCCCGTGATCAAACCATGGCCGAGATTTCAGTAATGGTGAGTCCATTTTTCGTTTCTTCTAATCTTTGTACGTTTATTTAACTCTTCGGTTGTCAGCTCGTCTGAAGAGAAAAATGAAATAGTGGGGCGGCGGCTGGAGCCGCCTTATATACTGTGGGCCTGCGCGCGCATTCAGGTAGGCTCGCCCCGATTGGCCAGCTACGTTTACGTAAATTCAGTAGGTGAAAGCACGCACAGCATGATAGAGAGTAGTACCCATAGAGTCCAGTAGAGGGCGGAGCCTGTGAGAGATATAACTGGCTGGCAGTAGGCAGGAAGCTGTATGCTGGCGTCCAAAATAAGAGGCTCCATCTGTATGCATTATTTGACCCAACATTTCTACAGGCATGGCAGAATATGGCACTATTTTCACATGAATATTCTAGCCATAGTCTATTTTTATACCACGAGCTACAAAATGACGCCTTCCCCACTGTACAGGCGGGTACTTGTTTAGATATACCTGGGCAGGCTCTGTTTTGCCGAGGTCCCCTGGCACCCGCGGGCCTCCGAGGGGTGGCGTTGTTTCGGGCGACGAAGACTGCTGCTCCGGGGGCGGCGAGTCGGGCGGTAGTAACCTAGTGTCCACGACGGAGGGTTACGTGATGTCCCCATCCAACCTTTTGCTATTGTCTGCAGTAGATGCAGTGTTGCTGGCATTTAGTGATGGTTGCTTTAACCATTTTCGTATATCCGTGATCATCCACAGATGTGTGTCCCTGCTGTGGAAGCACTTTGGAAATGATGCTCGCACAGCGGCAGGTCACGCGAACCTGACACAATTTGTTTTATATTGTATAATATTTTTCGATCCCTTCTCTTTTTTGAATAGAGGGTGCATAACATTCAACTGAGGGTGCAATGCATGCCTATGCACCCCATAGAACCGGGCCTGGCTCAGTACTTTAACTTCCTGTGTTTTTGGGATCAATAAAGTATTTTTTATATGATGTTTACATTTCTTAATATGATTTGAACAGAACTGCGTTGCCAGGCAACAGCACGTCAGCTGCTGTCAATCACTCCTTATCTAGAATGGAACCTTCAGACTGGTGACCTCGTCTCTGGCTTTGGTCTCTGAGATGGAACCTTCAGACTGATGACCTCATCTCTGGCTTTGGTCTCAGAGTCTGTGAGAATCTACAGAGTCTACAGGTATCTCTGAGAGACAGGTCATCACAGCATGAGCAGCAGAAACAGGGTTTGTGGTCAGCGAACATTAGGATACTTGCACGTATAGTTTAGTCAGTCATCTTCACAGGTGAACAACACTTAGTCAATTCACTGTAGACCTTAAAGTCCAATAAGTACATTTAGCCCCTGTTAGCTAAACAGCAGCTCATTCATAGAGATGGAGGACAACAGAGAGCAGCTGGCGGTCAGTTTTTCAGACGTTCCTTCAGATGTTCCTTCAGATGTTCCTTCAGAGGTTCCTTCAGATGTTCCTTCAGATGTTCCTCTGAGGAAAAATCCGCCTCCAGTGAAACCAAAGGGCTGCAAAGTGCATGAGTTTAAGATCCAACTTCTGAGGAAACAGGTTCAGGACGGGAAGCTGGAGCTGGAGAGGAGTTTAAGAAGAAAGAAGGAGGAGAAGATGCAGGACCAGGCCTCCCAGACGGAGGAGGAAGACCTGAAGGAGGAGAAGGAGGAGAAGATGCAGGAAGAACCTTGTGAGGAAGCAAAGGATGGAGAAATAGATGCTTTGCTAGAGGAGAACCAGGATCTCACAGAACCTAAAGAACCTTGTGAGGGAGTAAAGAAAGGAGAGATAGATGCTTTGCTAAAGGAGAACCAGGATCTCACAGAACCTAAAGAACCTTGTGAGGAAGTAAAGGGTGGAGGGATAGATTCTTTGCTAAAGGAGAACCAGGATCTCACAGAACCTAAAGAACCTTGTGAGGGAGTAAAGAAAGGAGAGATAGATGCTTTGCTAGAGGAGAACCAGGATCTTACAGAACCTAAAGAACCTTGTGAGGAAGTAAAGGGTGGAGGGATAGATTCTTTGCTAAAGGAGAACCAGGATCTCACAGAACCTAAAGAACCTTGTGAGGAAGTAAAGGATGGAGAGATAGATGCTTTGCTAGAGGGGAACCAGGATCTCACAGAACCTAAAGAACCTTGTGAGGAAGTAAAGGATGGAGAGATAGATGCTTTGCTAGAGGAGAACCAGGATCTCACAGAACAGAAGGAACATTGTGAGGAAGTAAAGGTTTATAGGAGATTCAGCGGAACGTCTTGAGGGATGACTTGGAGAACCTGAACCTGAGATATGGAAATCTCCTCAAGACACAGATGAAGGCCGAAGCAGAGATGGACATCTTGAGAAAGGTGAACCAGGATCTGAGAGAACTGTGTGCTAACGACAATAATGTGGACATCCTCACTTTGTTGAGGATCTACAGAAAGCTCCAGGTGGAGAAAGGGGAGAAGGATCTGGCGATCGCCCGCCTGCGAGAGGAGAACCGGACGCTGAAGCTACGATGTGGGGTGCAGGTGGAGGTGGGGGAGGAGGAGGCTGTGCAGGTGGAGAGCCGACGAGCACACCGCGGCGGTTGAATTGGTTCAACGCCTTCTTCAACCGCCGCCGTCGGAACATCCCCGAGTACATAGTCTACTTGGAGAACCAGGATATCACAGAACCTAAAGAACCTTGTGAGGAAGTAAAGAAAGGAGAGATAGATTCTTTGCTAAAGGAGAACCAGGATCTCACAGAACCTAAGAACCTTGTGAGGGAGTAAAGAAAGGAGAGATAGATGCTTTGCTAGAGGAGAACCAGGATCTCACAGAACCTAAAGAACCTTGTGAGGGAGTAAAGAAAGGAGAGATAGATGCTTTGCTAGAGGAGAACCAGGATCTCACAGAACCTAAAGAACCTTGTGAGGGAGTAAAGAAAGGAGAGATAGATGCTTTGCTAGAGGAAACCAGGATCTCACAGAACCTAAAGAACCTTGTGAGGAAGCAAAGGTTTATATGGAGATTCACGTCTTGAGGGATGACTTGGAGAACCTGAACCTGAGATATGGAAATCTCCTCAAGACGCAGATGAAGGCCGAAGCAGAGATGGACATCTTGAGAAAGGAGAACCAGGATCTGAGAGAACTGTGTGCTGACGACAATAATGTGGACATCGTCACTTTGTTGAGGGTCAACAGAAAGCTCCATGTGGAGAATGAGGAGAAGGATCTGGAGATCGCCCGCCTGCGAGAGGAGAACCGGACGGAGGAGGAGGAAGAGGAGGGGGCTGTGGAGGAAGAGGAGGGGCTGTGCAGGTGGAGGTGGGGGAGGAGGAGGCTGTGCAGGTGGAGGAGCCGACGAGCACACCGCGGCGGTTGAATTGGTTCAACGCCTTCTTCAACCGCCGCCGTCGGGAACATCCCCGAGTACATAGTCTACTTGACTAAAAAGTGAAGAAGACTCAGCAGCTCTGACATCAGCTGATCACTGAGAACCAATATATTTAGACATCAAAACAAGTCAGAGTGAGCAACTTGTACTCAGTCTGGATATTTATTAGATCAGTTATTAGAACAGTTATTAGATCAGTTATTAGATCAGTTATTAGAACAATTATTAGAACAGTTATTAGATCAGTTATTAGATCAGTTATTAGATCAGTTATTAGAATAGTTATTAGATCAGTTATTAGATCAGTTATTAGAACAGTTATTAGATCAGTTATTAGATCAGTTATTAGAACAGTTATTAGATCAGTTATTAGAACAGTTATTAGATCAGTTATTAGAGAGATAAGAAGTCCACTTTAATGAAATGTAATGTCACTGTATCGGGTTCCCCTGTGTCTCAGGGTTCCCCGCATTGTGACAGGATTTGGGATCATTAACCGTTCCCGATTCTGTCCTCATGAAAAAAAGAACCTCCCTTCCTTTCTGCTCTGTGGGTTCTGATAATAATAAGGTTGTGTGTGTGTTGGGGGGGGGGGGGGGGGGTTAAAGTCCAGGACCATTTGGGGCAGGGGAAAGGTGGGAGGCAGGGTGGAGAGGTCAGGGGAGAGATGTCAGAGGGGGAGGAATGTGTGTATTCATGTTTTTAAAGCTTTCCACTAATCAACTGTTTGCAATGAGAGTTCAAATGGTATTTATATTTATTTATTTCGCAAAAATAAAAATAATTATTGAATTTATTGGAAGTGTAATATATTTATTGTATATTTGTGTTCTTATGTATGATATTTTCTCCTTTATATACAAATATGTTGGTGATCTATTTTATGAAATAAGTGACAGAGCACTGGAGCTCTGTAATTAAAGACTTTTACTTTGAAGTTCTTGAGTTTGCTTTTTGTTCTTTTTTGTTTGCTTTCGTTCTATAATAGAGCCGAGTCTCACACACACACACACACACACACCACACACACACACACACACACACACACACACACACACACACACACACACACACAACACACACACACACACACACACACACACACACACACACCACAGCTGTCCCTTTAAGAGAGAGAGACGAGAAGAGCAGAGAGAGAGAGATAGAGAGAGAGAGAGAGAGAGAGAGGGGGGGGGGGGTTGGCTCGTGCATGTGTGTGCGCATGGTAGAGCGAGCGAGAGTGAGCGAGCGGTGGTGTGTGTTTTTGAAGTGAACGAAGCAGCAGCAAAGGTCTGTCGTGTGTCTTCAAAGTTAGATCTGTAACAAGACCTTAATAAATGCAACGGCCTCCCAAAGAAGAGCTCGCCTGTCTGCCTTATTGAAAAGGGGTTATTGAACCCAAAGTTTCTTTGCTTCGGCCCTGGAAGACTGCAGAGAGTCACCCCTGTTTCCTCCACTACGGTCTGGGAGCCGACAGGAAAGTTTAACACTTGGTTCAAATACATCAGGCATCCTCAAAGTCCGGACTCCGGTCCGGATCCGGACCGAACCACAACTGTCTCTGGACTCTGAGCAAATTATACTTTTCATATGTATTATCTGTATTATCTGTGTTATCTGCGAGACATCGCCACAACGCAACGAGTCAAAATTCTCCGCTATGTCCACTGCAAACAGCACTCTGCATGTACGACTGTTCCACTGTCTGTGTGTGTCTGTCAACGCTTTGGTCCAATCACATTCAGCATCCCGTCAGCGTTTTTTCCCCCAAACAGTCTGCGAATCAGAGGCACAGTAGGGCGGGTCTTCGCGGAATGCGGGTGGGAAAAATGCGTGTGTGTTTAAAAAAAAAAGTCAGAGCGAGAGTTAACAGCTCATCTAGTTGCATCTGTACTGTAGCTAGTAGCCTAGTTTCACCTACCGGGGTGGCAACTGGTACCCTAAAAGAGGCCTTGCCACCCCCAGCTGCCACCCCAGTTGGCAGCTTTGTTTTGAAAGAAAAGTTGTGGCTCATCGGACATATGAGAGAGAAAGTCTCTAATGTCCGAGTGCAAGTGAATGCAGCACAAGATGCACGTATTGTAACCCCTCCCCCGGCCCTGATTTCAATTGAACCGTACGGCCCAAAACGAGAAGCATTCGAACTCAAATACTGAAGGAATGAGGTATTTGCAGTCTACAATGACAGAGAAGAGACTATCAAGTTTGGCTGTACTCAGCATTAATCAAAACGCACTAAAGCTGTTGATCTTAATAAGTTTGTGAGGCGTTTTGCTGAACAAAATGGTAATCGCCGCATTCAGCTGTAATAGACATGTCAACTTGATGCTCTGCTCACGGATGAGCATACAACACTGTTAAGATGATGACCTTACGTGTGTAAATATATATTTTTCTTTGTGGGGGTCTGCCCCCAAAAAACAGTTTTATGTCCTGAGAAAGTCAAATAAGACGTGTGTAAAACTACACTGCCCAGCCAAAAAAAAAGTAACCACTTTGATTTAACTAGGCCAGTAGGTAAGGACATTACACTGGATAATAACTGAAGTATAAAATAATGCATGACTGAAGTGATGGAGACCATGTTTTGAAGGCAAACAAAAAGAGGAAACTAAACAGGTCAAATCAAGCAAATCCCCTCTCAGATTCCACAGCAACCAGAAGAACATAATACTGGCTGGTGATTTGATTTATCAGCTTTGGATGGAATAAAAAATGCACAGTGCATTTCCTTAGCTGTGGATGAGTCCACTGACACCACTGACAATGCTCAGTTGCTGGTGTTTGTGAGTTTTTATGATGAGGCAAAGGGGGAGTTTGTTGAAGATGTGTTGGGCCTGACGAACCTCAGTGGACACACAAGGGGGCAAGACATTTATAAAGCAATAATGGGAATGCTGAATGAAAGAGGGTGCAGCTGCCTTTATTCATAACTGTGCAGCTCTTACACTGCGACTCTGAGGGATCAAGCACAGACACAATAACAATGAAAACTGCTGCATACAGATTATTTTTGTTTTTGCAACCTCGTGTTAAGAATCTTGTTGCAATTGTTTAAAAGTTTGAATGACCGTAATAAACGGACCTTTGTCTTATTGAAACCATTTTTTTGGACCTTTAAGATTTGTATTTGAGTACCCCTGATGTAGATCATAAAATGCACCTTATAGTTCACTGAATGATATTATTATTTTAAATTACATTAATCTTAATGATAGTTAAGTTGATGATTGCATTGTCACCATTACTGCTACATGAAAATGCAGAAATCAAATTCTCCCACACATAAATGAAACCTGTATTCAAACCATTCATTTCCTTTGTTGCTTTCCCTGCTTTCACTAAAGTGCAAAGAATTTGTGAAGAATTGGCAAAGATACAGAAAAAAACACCAAAATAATTTCACACTGCGCATGCAAACACTCATTCAGATTAAACACATTAGAGAACATCACCTCTCATTGGCTGAACAGGTCCTTACAATGTGTGATTCAGTCATTTGACTGATTTTAGGCTTTCAAAGTATATAAATGGTTGTTAACGCTTATAGGCAACATGAGACAGTTTTAAGTTCATTTTAGGCCAATTAATACGGGTTTGATAGTTGCAAACGTGCTACAACCGCCCAGAAACATTTCCATTAGGAGAAACCCGCTGCAGCTTGCAAACGCTGCAAATATAAAAACACAAATGTTCCAAAACACGGGGACACTAAAAAGTGACACACACAGCTGGGAGACACTCTTTAGTGTCCCCTGGTCTCCCAGCTGTGTGCGTCACTCTTTAGTGTCCCCTGGTATCCCAGCTGTGTGGTCACTCTTTAGTGTCCCCTGGTTTCCCAGCTGTGTGCGTCACTCTTTAGTGTCCCCCGTCTCCCAGCTGTGTGCGTCACTCTTTAGTGTCCCCTGGTCTCCCAGCTGTGTGCGTCACTCTTTAGTGTCCCCTGGTCTCCCAGCTGTGTGCGTCACTCTTTAGTGTCCCCTGGTCTCCCAGCTGTGTGTGTCACTCTTTAGTGTCCCCTGGTCTCCCAGATGTGTGCGTCACTCTTTAGTGTCCCCTGGTTTCCCAGCTGTGTGTGTCACTCTTTAGTGTCCCCTGGTCTCCCAGCTGTGTGTGTCACTCTTAGTGTCCCCTGGTCTCCAGCTGTGTGCGTCACTCTTTAGTGTCCCCTGGTTTCCGTTGTGTTTTGAGCTTTTTTGCAGCGTTTCCTTTATGCAGCTTTTAGTAAACACTGCTCAAGTTGGTGATCATGTTTCTTAATTTCTTTGCATATGTTTTGGCACATTTGTGTTTTATATTTGCATTTCTGAAACTGCAGAGCGTTCCTCCTGATGGAAATGTTTTGGGCGTAGTAGCGCGTTCACTCCGTCGGCCACCGTACTTTAAGCTTCTATTGTGACAATAAACTTGATCTAACTTGAGATTAAAAATGCAGCAGAAGCACCGGTTAAAACTGAGAAATGGGAGGAAACACCACACACTCTCAGAGTATTAAAGCACATTAAAGTGTGAACACAAAACACACACACACACACACACACACACACACACACACACACACACACACACACAACACACACACACACACACACACAGTATGAAAGTAACATTATAAAAACTGATTAGTTTACAGTTGTGGCTTCGTGGGCAATAGTCAAGTTTCTGTCAGAAATCATTCCCTCTGGACCCCCGACGGTGTGGCACATTTATTTTTATGCTGCTCAATAAAAATATGAAAGCCGAATGAGAGGAAATGAATGCAGATTTTTTGTGATTTTCAATAAGAAATATAAAAATGGTGATTGTCCCCAAACATGGCTGCAGAGTCATGGATGGGAAATTCATTTTTGGTGTTAATTAGACGACGAATTCTGATAATAAAGGGTTGTTTTTCAGTCTACAGCATCCTATTTAGGTTTTACAAGCTGCCAATGTAGCACAACTACCACGGAATATAAAATAAATGAGAATCTTTCAAAACATCCATGGTGGTTATTCAAATATCAGCGTAAAGTGACAATTATGCGACTAAAATCAATGTGACTCAATGCACTGCCACTTTGATCATTCAGAGGATTTTCCTATAAAACCATTTGTATAAAAGTTCAAAATTATTAAATATGAAATGTTATTATCATCACTCTATATGATAAAAGGACCATGCAGTTTGACTTCACAGGAGTTGTGTACACATATCTTAAAATAAGATAGAAACTTGTTATTAGAACTCTTTTATGTGTAATTTCTCTTCATTTTTCTTAAAAGTTCAGGTAACACTTTAGATTAAGGTACACATATTCACCATCAACTAGTTGTTCATTTACATATTAGAGTCAAACTACTAGCTTATTGGTTATGACCAGAGTTGTGTGTAACGCGTTACTGTAATATTATTACTTTTGTCGGTAACGGAGTAGTGTAACACGTTACTTTTATAATTCAGTAATCACACTACAGTTACTAACATTGCCCCGACACGCGTTACTTCGTTACTTTTATAAAATCAGTCATAATCACACTGACAGACAAGAGGGGTTTCCGCCGCAGGTTTATATGTACGTAATCTGCGCGACTTGCGCGTCCACATTTCCACGTCCAGTGCTGCATAAACATGGCTGAGTCAGCGATAACTTTTGAGGGGTGGAGGTATGCCCATTATTTTGAGTTCGTCCGAAGAATAGACAGGAATGTGACGGTGAGGTGCAAACTGTGTCCAGGCCAGAAGCTGTTATCCACTGCTGCAAACACCACGTCAAACCTCAACAAACACCTGCAAAGAACACATGCTAAGGTGAAGCTAATAGCTAAGGACCGGACCCCGAACCCAGAGTGAGGATGTTGTGAGTCGCCGCCGCCGACTCCGAAGCGGCACAAATTAGAATTTGGAGGACCGGTAACCAAAGCAGAGATGGACAGGCTTGTAGCATCCTTCATAGTAGAGGTAATGTTGACCATTTGCACAGTGGAATCACCATCGCATCGTTCAGAGATATACTGCGCAAAATACAGATAGCAGGAGACAGAGGACAGCCATGGTCAGAGCTATCTGGATCAGTCTTATGCGACAATGGAAACTGAACTAAAGAGAACATTTGAAACTTTAGCAGTCTGCGTGATCTGCCTGTAGGGAGGGCGGGCCGGCCCTGAGAGTAAAGTAACGAGTAAAGTAACGAGTTACTTTATGTAGAGAGTAACGAAGTAGTGTAATATATTACTTTTTTTTAGTAACGACCCCATCTCTGCTATTAGTTATGAACAAGATTCACTTTAAAATAGGGAACTTATTCTGAGTTAGAAAAACCTCATTTTGAGTTATTTTGACAAAATAACAAGTAACACTTGTACTTTCATGTGTTGTTACATAAGAATAGACCATATTTGTTAGGTGTTATTATGAGAGTTATTAGGCCCATATTGAGCATATTAAGACCCTAACTCATGCACAACAACGTCCTTACTTACAATAAATAAGCTCTCATTAGAGGGTTATTGAGGACAAACTCTTAACTAATGGCTTAGTACTTGTAGAATAAGGTCTTGTAGAATAAGGCATTAATTTGTGGTGTTATTTTACAGTCGGTGGTCACTACCGCCATCTTGCTGTTATGGTGGGTACAACACAAAGCTGAGTATTCATTCATTTTCTACTATCAGAGGTAGAAGAAGTACTCAGATCTTGTAGTAAAAGTAGATGTACTCAGAACTTGTACTTGAGTAAAAGTAGAAGTACACAGATATTGTAGTAAAAGTAGATGTACTCAGATCTTGTACTTGAGTAAAGTAGAAGTACTCAGATCTTGTACTTGAGTAAAAGTAGAAGTACTCAGATCTTGTACTTGAGTAAAGTAGAGTACTCAGATCTTGTACTTGAGTAAAGTAGAAGTACACAGATCTTGTACTTGAGTAAAGTAGAAGTACTCAGATCTTGTACTTGAGTAAAAGTAGAAGTACCAGAGTGTAGGAATACTCGGTTACAAGTAAAAGTAAAAGTATTAGCATCAAAATATAGTTAAAGTACCACAAGTAAAAGTATTCATTGTGCAGATGATCCATTTCAAAATAATATATATGATATGTTTTATAATGATTGATCATTAAAGTGTTCTCAAAGCTGGTAAAGGTGCAGCTAGTTTGAATGACTTTGTACAGTATACTCAGAATCAGAATCCCTTTATTAGTCCCACAGAGGATACATGTACATTGTTACAGCAGAAAGAGCCAGAGACAGCTTCATGTTTCCTAAAGCATGCATACAACAAAGTATTAAAGATAAAAAAAAAAAAAAATGATAATAGGTGTTATAGTCTGTGTTGTTGTGTGGGGGGTCTACTAGGGGTCGTGGTGGTTATATAGTCTGACCGCTGCAGGAAGGAAGGACCTGCGGTATCTCTCTAATGTGTAGGTGGTCCAATACTTTTGTCTAAATGTGTATAATTGAGTATCATCCGCATAACAATGAAAATGTCCCGAGTGATTCCTTATTGCCTAAAGGAAGCGTATAATGTGAACACAATAGGTCCAAGCTCTGAGCCCTTATGCTTTGCTGCGGCAGAACTGGCTGGATCAAATCAAACAGAACTCTAAACACATTTTCAGCTCTGAACACAATCTGCAATTCAACTCTGCACTTTCTAAAACACTGCACACGGTTCTCTGAGTAACACACAGAGATCTGACATATTCACCTGTCAGCCATTTTCAACACACTGCCATTAAACATGCTACACATATGAGCCAATGAACAGATACACATGCCAGCTGACCGTTAACGCCTGGCTGCTTTACTGCTGACTCATCAAGCAGGATATAAGTACAAGAAGTGGGATATTTATTTAAAAATGTGTTTTTTTTATCACAGAGCTGAGAAAATAATATTTATTATAAAAAAATCAAATATCCTGTTTATGAAATACACAAGAAAAAAAAAAGATTTAAGAACAAATTAACATTAAATTTAAGCAAAACAAATATTATGCTATTTGGAAAACATAAAACAAATCCTCAGGTGCAATTAATACTAGATAACATAAACATAGAAAGAGTATATGAAATGAAGTTCCTTGGTGTGGTTTGAGACACAAGATCAGCTGGAAACCTCATATCAATCATGTAAAAGCAAAACTGGCTAAGACTATCGCAATATTGGGGAAAGCAAGACACATTCTGGACTACAACTCATTATGCTCTGTATAATACACTCATATTGCCATGTCTGAGTTACTGTGTGGAGATTTGGGGAAACACTTACAAAACCAACCTACAGCCGTTATGCACATTACAAAAAAGGGCTATAAGAATAATCAATAATGTTGGATATCTTGAACACACTCATTCATTATTCTTGAAGTCACACACACTGAAGTTTACTGATCTGGTTACATTTAAAACGGCACAAATCATGTACAGAGCAAGACATAATCTACTTCCTAGGAAATTACAAACATTGTTCATAGACAGAGAGGGCGGGTATAATTTGAGAGGAAATCTACATTTGAAACAACTCAAGGTCAGAACAACTGTGAGAAGTATGAGTAGAACAATCTGTGGGGTGATTTGATGGAACGGTTTGGAGCAGGAGTTCAAACAAAGCACAAATATAATTCACTTTAAAAGGATGTACAGAAACACTTTCTTGGAAAACTATGAGAATGATTTAAGGTGATTGAAGATGAGAAATGATTGTAAATGTATGTATAAATGTAAATATGTAAGTAGGAATAACTTGCAGAAATGATTTAAAGGATAATCATTGATCAGCGGTAAGTAAGGGGTGGGAATTAATAAGCATTTGCTTCCTCCCGCTCCCTTTCGGACACATATGATTTATTATTATTATTAATATGAATATTGATAAATACTGTATTCTAACAATACGGTATTCTGCTTTTCACATTTGTTATTTTTTATTTGTTTTTTTAATCTGTTCGAAATAAAGATGGAAATGAAATGAAGTCGTTAATTCATGAGAAAAGCACTCGGATAGAAAGTCAGAAACATTTGAAATATTTGTTTAAAATGTAAATAAAATGTCCAAAGAAAGTATTCAGAGTAATTCTTATTACAGTTTTATAATTGTTTTATATATTCTCAAATGATGCTTTGACTGCAGCTTGAGAAACTTCTGGATTCAGTCTGAAAGCATCCTTTTTTAACTTTAAACATGATCTTTAATAATGTTGTAGTTTAGTTTAACTCTGAGAGGTGGACTGGCTGGACTCCTCACTGGGACTCTGGTTCTGGACCAGCTTGCAGGGTCCAGGAGTTCTTGGAGAGAAGGAGCGCTTCCTGCCGCAGGACTCGGGGGATGGGAGTTCCTGAACATGGAGAAACAGCTTCAGTTATTATGCTCCAAATATCTGGAACAAAGTCACAGAAAGAATGTGTCTGCAGCTCAGAGAGTCCTGCTGGGAACCCACACATGTTGAGGAGCCCAAAGTGTGATGAGAGAAATGTACAGTACGGGTCCCCAGCACATAGAAGCTGCCGGATGCTAACCTGCATATGTTGGGAGAGCTTTACAGATCAGGAGAGGAACTAAGTACATTTACTCAAGTACTGTACTTAAGTACAATGTTGAGGTACTTGTACTTTACCTGAGTATTTCCATTATGCTACTTTGTACTTCCTCCACTACAGTTCAGAGGTACATGGTGTACTTTTACTCCACTACATGTATTTAATACCTGATATGATCAATAATTATAAAACTTATCTTAAACTTACACACTAAAAAATGCTGGGTTATTTCTATAAACACATTGCTGGGTTGATTTGGCTGGGTCATAATTATGGGTTATTTGGGTACTGTAAACACACTGGTGGGTTGTTCATGCTGGGTCAAAGGGGTTATTAGGGCTTCAATTGCAGTTGAACACCTGCCTGGGTTATTTTTAACCCAGAGGTTGCTTTATTCATTTTCCCTCTTCTGAATCATTCTGGAACCATCTTTTTGTCATTTCTCACATCAAAACATAAGGTATGTAACCTATATTTTATCACTATATTTTACCTATATTTATATAATTATACAATTCTGTAACCTATATTTTTTTAATGAGTTGTGATAACAGCACAATAGGGATCTGTATTAATAGTAATATGGCATTTAACAGACTGTGCAAAGTATAATGTAACCCATATGAAATATAGGACCCCTTTATGTCATTTACTGTAGATGTATGAATACATGTTGTTTCTGCATGGAGCACTCTAGAATGTACACCCAGGCAGTGGCGGCTGGTGGAAAAATATTTAGGTGGGGCTGTGGAAATGGTGATCAAACAATACTAGGGGGCATTTTTTTGAGAAAAGACCCCCTAAATTATGACTTCTGGTGATGTTAGAGGGGGGGGAAGGACAATTTGAGGCTTAAAAATATGAGAAGACTGATCAATACCCAACTTCAGTGTGGTTAGCTATGAATCTTCAAAAACTTCAAACACCTTGTCCTGGACATAGTTTCTACAGCATAAACTGTGCTAACAAGCTGAGATTCCACAGATTCTAGAAATATAAGTATCATCACTGAGCGATCAGAACTCGCGACAGGGGAAGCAAATACAGACATCACACGACGTAGCTTTAGGTAGCAAAACACAGAGATATGCTCACCTTTTGCAGAATAACAATTCTGATCAAAAACGAGAAAAACGCAGCTGAAGGTTAATCCATAGGTTAATCCAATGTTTCTGTCACTTTGAAAAATGATTGATGATCCATAATTCCATTTTATGTCAAAAACGGAGTTTTCATTAGCTGCTAATGGTAGCTTCCAGAGTGTATGACAGCTTCCTGTTTTGTCTCCTTGGATACGAGTCCAAACAACTCACAGACTGCACCGGGCGCTCACGTAGGAGCCCTGTGACCATCAGATTTGACGACGCTGATTGGCTGAAATTATGTTTCGGCGGCATAGTTTAAAGATAGCAAACAGTTGGCTTCTGCTGCACTTGCTGCACTCTCGTCTGGGCGCTGTGCATAGCGCCCAGACGAGAGAGAGTAATGATACACGGGCAAGGCCAGGCAGGAACATGTGACTTATCAGTAACTTTAGACATCGTAACACAATTTTAAACGAGATTTTATGTAGATTATACATTTGACTGATACCAATTATATAATATTTACCTTGTTTATTAAAAAGAAAAAGAAAAAGAAAAAATATATTTTTTAAATATATATATATTTATTTATTTTTTATTTATTTTTTTTAATGTGGAAGAGGAGTGAAGTAAAAAGATATGATTCTACACTGTATTGAAGTAAACATGTATTATTTTGAATGGTATTTTAGTGAACATGTATTGTTTGAACTGTTTTAACTAATCACAACTGTTTTAGGTAATCACAACGGTTTTGGGTAATCACATATATAGAAATGATATTCTCTCTTACAACTCACTGACCCAGGGATCCTGTGTCACACACACACATCTCCTCTCCTCTACACCAGATGTTGTTTTTAAGGTCGTTAAAGACGTCATTAAATATGTGGACTAAAGGTTTAAATGTCGGAGAGGGAATAGTTTATGTGAAAAACACCCATGGGAAGGTAAGGGAGTGAAGATCGGGACGGAGATAAGGATTGACTTTTGACCTTGTGAAACTTTGGAATTTTACGTTCTGGTCAGAACTATTGAACCCGACCAGAAGTGAATCCAGCCAGTAAAAACACTTGGGGGAGGTGAGCAGCTCAGACAGCTCCTCCTCACGGACTCTCTCATTCGCTTTGGAATGAAAGGGGAAGGGAAAAGTCAACTCATCTCCGCCCCAAAATATAGATATGAATACTGTTGGTTTTGTATGTAAAAATGCTTCTGGTTTGTTGAAGGCAGGTCCCGACACCTTTGTCCGCATCGCATCACAAACCTGAAGTCCGGAGTACTCTGTATAACTTGTATATGTGTTTGGTCGCCACTGCACCCAGGGTAATGAGTGGCGCAAATCCACTCTCTTTTTCCCTGTGAACACCCTGAAGACGCAGAGACATAAGTCGAGCAGCTCCTAGTGTAGTAGTGTGCATAATAGTATTTTAAAAGTGTTATTAGTACTCTCAACTATATTAGTCAACAAACTCTGACCTGCAAGAACCCCTGTGTGAACCCGAACTAGAAGACGACAGCCTGTGTCGTCTTATAAGTGTAGAAACTCCGGTGAGTTGAGGCTGTTAGCTCCTTGTTATCACTGAAGGGCTAGCCTGCTATTATGACAATGACAGTCAGTTTTTGTTGTTTATTATAAGATACATTTCATTTAAAAACCAATTATGAATTATGGGTTATGAAAGTGATGTCTAATGCGATGCTAGCTAGCGCTAACTGTGAGTTGATGCTAAACGCTAGCAGAAGCTAACGGCTAACACCACGTGTTAGTTCCATAGAACAGAAGCTGATAGCATAGCTAAATATTAAAAGACCATTGCTCTTCTTTTACGTAAAACCACTCTCTTTTAGATATTTAATTTGTTTCATTAGCTGTAGTGCAGCTACAGGCTGCTACATGCTGACTGCAATGTCTGTTCATGTTCATGTTAGGAATAACTGTTAAAAAGTGGTTGAAAACAGTTAACTGATAGTTAAAACATAAAGTGTATCCTTTGTATTTCAACTTGAATGTAAGATGTGTTGTTTAGAAATACAAGTTCATTATCACTAGTTAAAATACACATTGGTGATGAAGGTAAATTATTTCATTATAAATTAAATGTGATTTAAGTTACTGTTTATATTTTAAAACATGCTAGCTAAAGATGTTTATAAGAGTGTGATATAACAGAAAGATAATATTCTGCACTATTCGTGCAGGTTGGTTTTTTATTGATGTCAGCAAGCCAGATCCAATCTGACTTGGGATAGATGGCGAGCCAAGCCCAGTGAATCTGTGAGCGGTTGTTGGAAGCGGTGTGGCCTACCATTGGACCTGCCTACAGAGGATGCGTGATTTGAAAATCCTGCTGAATTCACACTGATCTGATCCAGATAAGAACCAGTACACTATTAGCTCTACCCGGGTAGAAGAGCCATAGCAGTACATACATACATACACACACACCGAACTGAACTGATTTGAATTCTCTTGATCAAAGGGAAGAGACTATTTGTATTTTTGTGGTAAAGAGCTCTATTTTTTATTTTCATTCCTTTTCATATTGTTGGCACAATTTAATGTAAATGTTGTTGAACATTGCTGACAATAAAATTGTAAAATCTTCAACTAAAATCTAACTCTTCCCAGAGTTATTCACGGCATACCACTTTACGAACCTAGGTAGATGTTAGCTACTTAAAACTTGGCGAGCCAGCCAGGAGCGTGGTTTAGAGCCTTTTTATTATTGAAAAGTTTAATATTTTGACAATTTTATTGCACTTTAAGACTGATAAATATTACTTCAAGTCCTTTAATAACATTAAGGTAAGACAAAAATGGAGGTGATTCAATCAGAAAATGTTAAAGTGCCGAACTCTGTCTTAGTAGGTGGTTTAACTGGTGATGTGATCGATAATGAAATTATGGAGTACTTAGGGAAATAGTTCTATTGTTCTACTGTATATAGTTTCTGCCGGGCAGAGAAATGTTTTATCTCTATATTTAAACATGTTTTTTTTGTTTGACAAATGTTGTCTCGTGCAAAAGTAGCGAAAATAGCTGATCTGCTTGAATTTGTATTGTGCTAAAATGTATTGTTCTTTTATAGTGGAAATGGAATGTTGGCGATTTGCCAAAGCTGTTCAAATTATCAATAAATGCATTTTTTTATATACACGGTGTGTTTGGAGATAATTCATTACACTATTATACATTATTATTATATTCTATTTAGCCCAACAATATAGTTGATTTCAATCAATAGCTTGGGTCAAATAAACAACCCAGCACATGGTTAAAATTATCCAGCCCAGCACATGGGTTAAGACAACCCAGAGCGTGTTCTGTCCTATAGTGACTCAGCAGCTGGGTTATGGTTGGGTTATTTTTTAACCCAGTAGTTTATTATTCTGAAATGGACCAATCTGCACAATAGGCGCGTTCACACCGGAGTACTTTTCAACGTACTTTTCGCGTTTAGTTCCGTTAGTACCCCTTATGTCGCGTTCACACCAAAAAGAGCACTTAATCCCGGTAAAACTTTTACCCCCATTTTTAGTGCCTGCTGAGAGATGGTACTTTCCTGGGGGAAAAAAGTGCCCAGTTCTGATTGGCTGGGCGAATTGCAAACCACCCCGTAAAACTCTGAAATGTTTTGTAGAGCCGCCATTTTATCAGGGTTGCCAACTCTCACGCATCTGGCGTGTGACACACGCTTTCACTCTCAATCTCACGCTCTCACACTGCCCAAACTATTCTCACGCCAAAAACAAGAATACCGAAGACTAGAAACGGTTTTGAAAACTTTTGTCACGTAGTGATCGTCTTCTCAATAGAACATCTTTGATAATGTCTTCTGGCCAATCAGAATCACGATAACGGCGTGGTGTTGTTGCAGGAAGTCCCGACGGAGAATACTTTTGTATGTAGTATTCTGTGGGCAAAAGTATTCTGTGGGCAGTGCGGAGAATACTTTTGCGGTAGTACATCTCGCAAAAGTATTCTCCGTCGGGACTTCCTGCAACAACACCACGCCGTTATCGTGATTCTGATTGGCCAGAAGACATTATCAAAGATGTTCTATTGAGAAGACGATCACTACGTGACAAAGTTTTCAAAACCGTTTCTTGTCTTCGGTATTCTTGTTTTTGGCGTGAGAATAGTTTGGGCAGTGTGAGAGCGTGAGATTGAGAGTGAAAGCGTGTGTCACACGCCAGATGCGTGAGAGTTGGCAACCCTGCCATCGATACAACATTACGTGTTGATAGAAATCAACACGTTGATAGAATCAACACGTAATGAAATAAGACCCCACGGTTTGATGATTGATAGGTGTGTGGGCTGTCTTTCATTTTGACACACAGAACAATGGGGGCTATCCACCCTTATCCACAATGTAAAGTAATTCACACAGCCTCTTCCCTCTTCTCTCTGTGAGGAGCAGCAGCTTCAGCTTTCAGAACAAAGTAACACAAAACTAAAATGGCATTCATTTTTTTAAATATGTCGTGTAGTAATAGATTTCTTTATTTTTCTTCTCAAGAGAGTACCAGAATGTGTATTTTTGTTAGTATTTAAAAAAATCTCCTGGGGAGAATCCCCGAGACCCCCCTGCAGGGGGGGTTTTCAGCATGTCAACTCTTTCACTTGGGGAAATTGCAGGATTGGCTCCAGGTCGCCCTTTTTATTTACTACAAGACAAATGTGCCTTTTATTTCATACAGTTCAATTTGGATTGAGACAGGGAAATAATCTAAACCTCACGCGTGGCGTTTCACTGTCGGGGGGAGCGTGTATGTAATTATATTGCAAATACTAACTTGAGCCCCACCACGGTATGGGTTAGCCCTACCATAGATTACCCAACAAAAATACTTTGGAGCCGCAACTGCCGACCCGTATTGCGCATGCGCAGATCTAAGATCCAGTAGAAATGATAAAAAAGTAAAAGTCTGCTGCTTATTGTTCTACTAGGCCAAAATAGAGTCAAAGAGTATATGAGAGTGAGAGTGTGTTAATTAATATATTTGGCAGTTTGGAGTAAGTCTGTAGATTTGTTTGTGTGTGTGTGTTTCATGTATAGGCCTCTCACGATAATTAATTTTGTTGGATACATTTTCCCGGAAATTATCGCGATAAACGATAATATTGTCGGCACCGTTGTATGACCATTTTAGACCACTGACATAATGATAATATATAATAATAATTCAAGTACATCCTTTCAAACTGCTTGTCACATCCTCATGTAAATGGCAATTTATCGAGTTCATTTTTATTTATCGTACGATAAGTCAATTAATTGCTTATCGCGACAGGCACACAATAAAACAGTGGAAACAAACATGTTTGACTTTCATTAGTGAATGAAACTGTGTGCCCTTTATAGTCTGTGTCCATTATTGTGTATTTGTATACATTGTATATATATATCCTATATATATGCTAAGGTCCCGCTGCTGACACAATAGCAGTCATTTCGTGCGCATATGTGTAATTAAACCGAATGAAACCCATGATATCAAGATCTCACTCCAGCCAGGTACCCAAAGTTGGCAACCCTGATTTTATTATCCTCGCATTAGCATTAGCCTAGCGCACAAACGCAGAGAGACTAACTTATGGCAACACAAAAGAAAACATGGGAGCGGTGGAGATGAGGAGGTGTCGGCGTTCTGGCGATTTACTCCGGGGACTTCGGCCGGGGACTCCGGGTGGCAGTATACGCCGTGAAGTGGTTTGTGGCCTGCCAGTAAACCCAAAGCAGAAGAAGACGAAGTGACGTCAGCGGCTCATTTGCGTAATCTTCCCTCAGGGAACTTATTCCGGTGTGAACGCGATCTGTACTAAGTGCCCTGGGGTAATAAGTGCCGGGGCTCTGAGTGCCGGCACTGAGTACGGCAAAGTACTTGGTGTGAACGCGGCTATTGACTACTTTTGGTACTTTAACTATATTTTGATGCTAATACTTTTCTACTTGTATTGAGTAACATTTGAATGCAGGCCTTTTACTGTAACAGAGTATTCCTACACTCTGGTACTTCTACTTTTACTCAAGTACAAGGTCTGAGTGCTTCTACTTTTACTGAAGTACAAGATCTGAGTACTACTTTTACTCACGCGTCACTGTTTTGATAGACAGTTGTTGTGAAGAGAAACAGCCAAAATGATGAAGAGAGAAAAACAGAGTGTTGTTTTCCTCTGAGGACATGCTCCATGAAAGAGTTTCATATCTTGATGAATGGAGGATATTCAGTACTCACAGTTCTTCTGGATCTTGGCTCTGATCGTTTCATTATCTCTGATCCTGTAGGGATGAACACAATCCAACAGTTATGGATCCAGTTTAAAATAAGTGTTTGTTCTTTGAGTCAGCTTCAGAGTCCTGACTGATCTCATGCTTTACATCCCATCATATCTTCTCTGCAAACACTACGACTGACTGCCACAGCTCTCAGCTGCATTACAGGAAGTAACAGTCATTAGTCAAGGAGCTAAAAACATCCCATCAAAAACAGACTACCTTTTCCACTCTTCTGTCAAATCCCATATGTCTGGTGGAAAGTTGATTACTTACTAAATGTGGCTTTGCATTTTCAGCTGGCCTTCTATAGTTGATGGAAGAATGAAAGAGCCTGCAGTCAGTGGGTAACATCACTGATCTGTTGTGATTCCCCAGTGAGAGAAACACCTCCCTGTGTTTCATACAATACTGCTGAACCAGCAGAGACCCCTTACTGACCTGAGGGTCTCCAGTCTGCAGTCTGGACTCTCCAGAAGATCTCTCAGCAGCTTCACATCTGAATCCTGCAGAGCGTTGAGACTCAGGTCCAGATCTCTCAGATGGATGTTGGACTTCAGAGCTGAGATCAGAGCAGAACAGCTGATCTCTGCAACCTGCAGCGCCTCAGTCTGAATAAAGAAAACATGATGAGGATAAAATCTGTTTATAATCCTGTGAGGAAGTGCACACACTCCCTCACTAACATTTTGGCTTAACTATTTGTTTGTTAAGAAAGGTAGTACATGTTTCTTCAGAGTTATCTTTATTTCAGTTAAAGTTAGAAAAACAGTTTACTAGTGATGGCAGTTTGACACTGAAGCTTCGAACGGAGCTTCAACCCTGGACTTCCTATTCCATAGAAGCAGTGATTCGAAGCTTGCTTCAAATCACGTGACATATGACGTCAGAAGCAGCAACTGCTTCAAATCACGTGACATATGACGTCAGAAGCAGCAACTGCTTCAAATCACGTGACATGTGACGTCCGAACCAGCAACTGCTTCATTTCCTGAATGAATCAACTCACTGGTTCGCGGTCCAATCACGCGATTCAATGCACTGCCTCGTCTCTATTCTGACTGGTGACAGGTTGAAACAGTTTCGAATTTGAGCGCTTCAACACTTTATAACCGCTCTAAACAATGCGCAGGTTGTTGTCGTAGTTTGCGTTGTTGCTGTTGAGTTGTTGTTGGTATTGCATTTTAATTGGGTCATTATAGAGCAAGCCAGGAAGAAAGATAGGTCGTTCTGGCTCGGGAAACACTTCGAAATGTGGAGAAGTTGTGAACAAAAAGACAATTATGATTAATATAAAAACAGTTCAATAGTTTAAGGAATAGATAGCCCAGTGGATGGAGCCTGCGGCCCGGATGCGGCAATGTCCTCCACGCAGCTGGTTCAAAGCCCGGAATGGATGAACTTTTAATCATTCCTTTTCAACTTTAATACTTTATTAACTGATAAAAGGCCCTCTCCGCCCAAAAAAATTTCCAGCACTCTCTAGTCTCTTCTCAATAACCCAATACACACAATTATCAATCTTTAATTGCAAATAGAACATGATATGCAGTCTTAGTGTGTGTGTGCATCGAATTATTTTTTTCAAGGCAAAGATACGTTAAACCCACTGCAGCCTTGCACTTCGCCAGGAGAGGTCGCTTTAACTGAAGCTTCGAGAAATTAACCTATTTCCGACACAATGTCCAAGTGGTTCGATGCTTCATTCAAAGCTTCATTTTGCCATCACTACAGTTTACAACGAATAACTAATAAAATGCATCTAAATTAATTTGTCAGTCTGTAAAACACACAATCACAAAGTAATCACCATTTCCTTTGTTCAGACCTGGAAGCCATCTTGTGCCAGTGCTCAAAGGGGGAGCACGCCTCCAAAGTACTCCTTATATGTGCCGTATGAGTAGGCGGAGTCTTGGACGTGATTGGTCAGGAAATGTGTGATTGTATGAGTGTCAATTAGGTTAAAAACTGTCCGTTTTAAGCAGACCTTGTTGTTTTGAAGGTACCATATTTATGTTGATGCAATTATGAATTTACTTAAGCCTTTAGGATTTTATTAAATGTAGACAACAGTGTTTAATTTTGTATTTAACCCTTCACTCCGCTTTCAGAACCATGACCTGATTGGCCAGGTTGGATTGGGAAGGCGGCAGTCTCCTATAAATGTGGTTGGGAAGAGAGGGGAGGGGAGTATTTGGTGTTTGTTCCTTGCTGGTGAACGCAGCACCAGGCATGCAGTTTTTGTTTCTGTGGAATAATGTGGAAGGCTAAGAATAAAACGCCTGTTTATTTTTGCAAGAAAACCCTCTCTCCACGTATCGTTCTTTCACCTGCACCTCACTTTGTAACAAATCCAATCAGATGTTACTCAACATTTAAATGAATGGGAACAGAAAAATCTGGCTTCTTCAGAAAGTGAACTTTATCATGTAAAACTAAAATGACTTCAGATGACCTTTATTCAGACGTTATCGTTTACTAAATATTAAATACATACATTTACTTTTTACAAATAACATCTATTACAGTTACTTTAAGAAACAGTCAACATTGAAGTCTGCAGTTCTTATCTCACTATGTTAAAAATGAAATATGAATATAAGGACATTTACAACTTGATGGCTGTAAGTTATTAATGAATATAAATGAGGTTAAATGACAAAGTGAACATGTGAGATCTCCAGCAGTAACAGAGAGTCAGTGAACTGACCTGAGAGTCTCCAGTCTGCAGTCTGGACTCTCCAGAAGATCTCTCAGCAGCTCCACTCCTGAATCCTGCAGATCGTTGTCACTCAGGTCCAGATGTCTCAGATGGATGTTGGACTTCAGAGCTGAGATCAGAGCAGAACAGCTGATCTCTGACAACATGCAGAGCTCCAGTCTGAATAAAGAAAACATGATGTAACTTTAGAAAACAATGTTCCTGTTTGAAATAACTCCAGGTTTAATAATCTGTTCAGAGTTAAACAGGGTTTTAATGTCAGAGATGATGCAGAAACAATCCACTGATAATCTGGAACTTTAACTTTGATCAGAGTTGAACAACTCCTTCATCTCCCTCACAGCTCATCAGTACTGACAGCATCTCCACTGACTCATGGAGCACAGAGTGAGTCTGTGGAAGCTCAAACACTCTCCCTCACACATTCACCTTCTCTTTGTTACTCTGATCAATATTCAGTCATTAGCAAACATGGAACAAATAAAAATAACATTGTATTTGTTCAAATTCAGAAAATCATAAACACAAACAGATCAATATGAACTGCAGTCAGTGAACTGACCTGAGAGCCTCCAGTCTGTAGTTTGGACTCTTTATTGCAGAACTCAGCAGCTCCACTACTGAATCCATCAGAGCGTTCTGACTCAGGTCCAGATCTCTCAGATGAGAGGGGTCAGACTTCAGAGCTGAGACCACGACTTCACAGTGACTCTCTGAGTCCAAGAAAGTAAGTCTATAATAAAACATATATTACAACATGTGTTAAAAAAGAGGAAACATTATATTAACATCAAGCATTTGATGAAAAAAGATTTGACATGTTCTGATAGACATTTGCTGTTAGTCCATTTAATATAATATATAATAATATATGATAATAGAGTGTAATGAGTTGTCAGTGTGATCTGATCACATGTCTGTGCTCCTGCTGTCACTGACTGTTACCAAAAGAAACAGAAATTAAATGAATCACTTGACAATATTAGAGATGTACATATTTAAATGTTAGTTAATATGTGGATGTGAATGATGGATGAAGGATGCTTTGGCTTCTCTGAGCATCTGAACATTTATTGCGCACACAAACACAATTAACAAACCAATAAAGTTTCAATATGTTCAACTTGATACCATCAGATGTTCCCAGTATATCAGCATTAAGACATAACTCTGTTATTGGTGGGAAATGATATAGATCTGATTTTAAACTCTAACACATTGTGATAAAAACGTGTTTAATGATAAAGAAACTACTAGAAAGTAATAATAACATGTTTCTGTGATAACTGTAAGTCCTGCTGTGTGGTGTGATCACATGCTGAGAAACCTCTAAAGTCCTTCATGTGTTTGACATGTCGCCTCCATCACTCAATATGAAGAGAGGAACGCTTCAGTTTAACTATTATTATAAATAAATAGAAGAACAGTGTTGGTTTATTTTGCTCTCAGTATTTAAACAGCAGAAATGTTATAGTGTTTATTTGAATAATTAAACTCCTGATCCACATTAGTTTATAAAGTTAATCACATCTGGACTTACTTGAACTTCCTGCAGTTCCTCACAGCTGGAATCAGTCTCGTCGTCCCTTGATGTGTTGTACTGATCCAGGTCCAACTCATCCAGAACCTCCTCTGACATCTGCAGCATGTAGGCCAGAGCAGAGCAGTGGATCAGAGAGTTCCTTCTCTGATCTGTTCTCTGACTTCAGGAACTCTGTGATCTCCTGATGTACTGAGTGGTCCTTCATCTCTGTCAGACAGTGGAAGATGTTGATCTCCTGTCAGGAGAGATATCAGCTCATCTCCTTCAGGTTGCTGATGGCTCTCTGGATGGTTTCTGGTCTGTTGTCTGTGCGACCCAGCAGGCCTCCTAACAGTCTCTGGTTGGACTCCAGAGAGAGGCCGTGGAGAAAGCGGACAAACAGGTCCAGGTGGCCATTTTACTTTGAGGGATTTCTCCATGGCTCCCTTCAGGAAGACAGGCAGGGATGGGTAATCCTGATCTCTGCTGTTGTTATAGTCTCTCTGCAGGAAGTCCTTCAGTACCTCTGTGTCTCTGTTGGTGTAACAGTGCAACATGTAGACTGCAGCCAGAAACTCCTGAATGCTCAGATGAACAAAGCAGTAGACTGTTTTCTGAAGATCACTCTCTCTCTTTTGAAGATCTGTACAAACTCCTGAGTGCACCAAGGCCTCGGTGACATCAAGACCACAGCGCTGCAGGTCTTCTTGGTAGAACATGATGTCTCCTTTCTCCAGATGTTCAAACGCCAGCCTCCCCAGCTTCAGAAGAACCTCCCTGTCAGCCTCCGTCAGCTGCTGTGGACTCGTCTCATGTCCCTCTTCATACTTCTGCTTCTTCCTCTTGGTCTGGACCAGCAGGAAGTGTGAGTACATGTCAGTGAGGGTCTGGGGCAGCTCTCCTCTCTGGTCTGTAGTCAACATGTGGTCCAGAACTGCAGCAGTGATCCAGCAGAAGACTGGGATCAGACACATGATGTGGAGGCTCCTGGAGCTCTTGATGTGAGAGATGATTCTGCTGGACAGGTCTTCATCACTCCATCTCCTCCTGAAGTACTCCTCCTTCTGGGCGTCAGTGAAGCCTCGTACTTCTGTTACCCTGTCCACACACTCAGGAGGGATCTGATTGGCCGCTGCAGGTCTGGAAGTTATCCAGACGAGAGCCGAGGGAAGCAGCTTCCCCCTGATGAGGTTTGTCAGCAGCACGTTGACTGAGGACTGCTGAGACATCAGACACAACCTCATTGTTTCTGAAGTCCAGAGAAAGTCTGCTTTCATCCAGGCCGTCAAAGATGAGCAGCACTTTGCAGACAGCCAGCTGCTCTGCTGTGACCTTCTGTAAGGTTGGATGGAAAACATGGAGCAGCCTGAGAAGACTGTACTGCTCACCTTTGATCAGGTTCAGCTCCCTGAAGGAGAGCGGGATCACCAGACTGACATCTTGGTTTCCCAAACCCTCGGCCCAGTCCAGAGTGAACTTCTGCACTGAGAAGGTTTTTCCAACTCCAGCGACTCCGTTGGTCAGGACCGCTCTGATGAGAGTCTGTTGGTCAGGTAAGGCTTTAAAGATGTCCTGGCACTTGATTGGAGTGTCATGGAGGGGCTTCTTCTTGGAAGCTGTCTCCAGCTGCCTCACCTCATGTTGGGTATTAACCTCTTCACTCTGGCCTTGTGTGATGTAGAGCTCAGTGAAGATCCTGTTGAGGAGGGTTTCACTTTGATCAGTTCCTTCAGTCACACGTTCACATCTCCTCCTCAGACTGAGCCTATGTTCATCTAAAACCTCCTGCAGACCACTATCTGCTGGAAGAGAAGGAAACATGAGAGAATGAGGGAAATGCTCTGAGAATCTAATTATAACAATAAAACAACAACAAACAGACTGAGTTTAAATGTTTTATAAACAGCTTACTGTCTATGCTCTACAACAGTATACCTGTTCAAACACAAATGAACCAGGAAGAGGAATAAGACGCTGCATGTGTTCGGCCTCTTACCTCGTACAGAGCTGGTCTGACTGGCTGTCTGCAGTCCAGCTCTGGTTCTGGATCTTTCTCCACACTGGGGACAGGAGGGGTCTCCTGATGGAGGTCTCTGCTCCCAGTATGAGGTGATGCACTGTCTGCAGAACCAGTGTCCACAGCTGGTAGAGACTGGATCCTTCAGGACGTCCTGACACAGAGCACAGCTGGAACTGCTCCTCCACAGGAACACCACTCTTCCTCTTCCCTCTGTGGAGATGAACACATCCTTTACAGCACGTCACATTAGTGGAGCTGATTCTCACCAATGGGCAGAGCGTCACAAACGTCACTCTCAAGATGAAATGTGTCACGCTGCACGAATACGCAGGTGACATGAATTTCACCTCTTCACTTTCTTGGTGTCTCCAGGCACGGATCTGGGTCTTTGCATTGACTCTACATGTAATCACACAAAGCTCTGTTATATCTGCTAATGCTAAACACAACCAGCTCACCAGGTTATCACTATTATTAATAAACATCTTTAAAATACATATCATAAACATGCCCAAGTAGTAAATAATGTTTTGGACGATATATTTAGTTTTTAGTGAGTATTTATCAATATCTTTGCCATTTAAAACCTTTTGATGCCACTGATACAATGATGCTATAAATGCATATTGAAATATCCTCAAATAATGTTAGCTTGCTGTACTCTGCTGCCTTTGTTCTGTACTATACTGCACACATGATATATTAAAGAACAGTTTAATATATTAGATTATATAAGAACTGGATCCTCTTCAGGTCAGGTTACAGCAGAAACTCTTACTTTGTGTCTGAGGGTCCAGGTTCATTACTGAAGTTTAGAGGTTGACTCTAGACCAGTCACTCTTCAGAGACAGACAGCTGGGGACTGGAGACTCTGCTCTCTGTCTGTGGAAACAACACATGTTTTAAACATCATTAGTTCATTCAGAGAGCACATTTTGCTTTACTGCGATCATTAAAGAACAGGTTAGACTAGAAAAGGCATTTCCTGCTGAAAATGCGTGTGAATGCTGAAAGCTGCTCAAATGTGTTGCTGAGCTTTGCTGAAAATGCAGAGAAAGCTGAATATCTGAATAGCTGAATGGTGACTGTAGCTGTGTAGTGATCAGTGAAAGGAGAGGGTTTCATGTGAAAGTTTTGTCACATCCTCAACAGCCTTTTTTTCAAATTCTATACTTAAATGTTTTTATTTTTCAACCTAAGAGATGTCTTCCTACATTTTCATCAACAAATGAGTGTAGAGTTTGGGACTTATGGCAGGTTTAACATTTCTTGTTTTTAGGCGAATTTCAAGCTCTCCTCCACTCTGTTTTGAGATCAAAGCACTCTAGACTTAACGAGCTGCACAATACACACTAATGTTAAAATCTGAAGAAGGCCTCTTTACCTTAAGATTCTAAATGAGTGCATTACAGAAACAATGAAAATATGGTCGACAATACAAAATAAATGTAATATATCACTGATGACGCCAGGGATCAAGAGTTTAAACTGTGTTACTGTACTGTTACTAAGTTTCTTTACTGCGATCATTAAAGAACAGGTTAGATGATCAGATAACATAAAAACTGAATCCTCTTCAGGGGCCTCATTTATAAAGGGATATACGCTCAAAAAATGGCGTACGCCAGTTTCTACGCAATGTTTGCAATTTATAAAATACTAACTTGACGGGAAAATGTGCGGTCCTCCACGCAAACTCTAACCCATGCGTACGCACTAAGCACACAACGGGAGAGACGAGAAACTGCGACACCGTTGGCAGAAGGAAGAATGGAGAGAAATATGTGGAAATAATACCATAAATAAAATGTTACCTCTCATTTATCAAATATGAAGAATTCATTTTCAAACATTGATTAAAGCCAATCTTAAAATGATTAAACAAACGCCTGTTTGAGACTCCTCAGTGCACACAAAAACATAACTTGGAGAAATAAATAAATACGGATATGTTATTTAAAACCACCTCGAATATGTTGTGTTCATGTTATGAAATGTTTTCTCATAAATGATGCGGTAAGCAGGAGGACAGAATTACGTCTAAACTGACGCCGTTTTGCATTTCTATAGGTTGTAGATACGAGCATGGTTTATATACTATCACGTTTAATCGTGTTTTATGCCGTTTGCCAAGACTTGATAAGTCGCTCGTAAAACACAGGAGGTATGGAAACTAAGAACACCATATATTTGGATAATTGTACAGCTGATTTAACACAACACATTTGTTTTATTTCATTTAAGTGGTGGGTAGAGTTGTTGAGGTGGCGTTGAGACACACATGGACACTGCCTCAAGTTGAAGAAACAGTACTCAAGACTGGCTATCCGCCGCAACTTTTTCAGCCTGCGTGTGGTCGACTTGTGGAATGATCTGCCAGAAAGCGTTGTCACATCCAAGACGGTTAACTGTCTCAAGTCCGCGACTATTACTGGTCAAACATCACCTTCACTTTGGACTATGTGACTGTTGCCAGCATCCATAGTATATAAGAACAGTGATCTACTTATTTATGAGCGACTAAAAGGCCTTAGGCCTACTACAGCCGTATCCTATTTATTGATTGATGATGATGGTGCAGTGGAGCCGCTGCGCACAGCTGATCGGCAGCTGGAACACAAACCACGTTTGTAAACAAAGCCCCAACTGTTTTACATGCATGTGCTAACCCAGCTTAATTGCACTCGGTTCGGTTTACTATAATTTCTAAAAAGGGAAGAACATTACGTTACATCTGAGGTAGGCTATCCTGTGCGTCTGGTGACGGGCACACCTCGGTGTGCAACTAGCCTATATACGTTGCTGTGATTAAAAAAGCTTGCATGGTCTAAAATCAATTATCGATAATAACTTTTAACAGTAGTAGGCTACAACAAGTAAATTAAATATCAATATTAATTATCATTTAATACTATGGCCACCAAACAAAATGTTTTGCCTTGTCTCTACTTCTCCGACAAGGATTTCAACTTCAGTTATTGAAGTTTCTTTTCTTGCCTCTTTTTTCTGTCTTTGCCATGTTCGTTTTTGCCTGAAATCGGTTTGATGAATATTCATTATGGGCGTATCAATGACTATTTATGGGCAAATATGGGTGTGACGGGAAGCCCGCAAAAGCTGCGCCGCATTTCGAGTTGATTGTGATTTATAAAGGGAAACAGGCGTAGGAAGTGCCGTACGCACTTCCCTCGCCGGTACGCAATGTTTTGTGAATCGGAAAATGTCGGAACATTTCTGTACCTATTTTTTTGCTTTGTACTACGTAAGCAACCTTCCCACGTGAATCCTACGCAAGGCGTTATAAATGAGGCCCAGGTCAGGTTACAGCAGAAACTCTTACTTTGTGTCTGAGGGTCCAGGTTCATTACTGAAGTTTAGAGGTTGATCTCTAGACCAGTCACTCTTCAGAGACAGACAGCTGGAGACTGAAGATGTGTCCTCTTCCTCATCTTTTAAACCACTCATCTTCCCCAGTCTGAGAGATAAACCAGTGACACTGGAGACACACACACACACACACACACACACACACACACACACACAACACACACACACACACACACACACACACACCACAGACACACACACACACACACACACACACACACACCTTTTTAGTCTGGCTTTTATCTAGTGTGTGTTAACTTCTTAAACTTGCACTGTATCTTTTCTTTCCTGAGGAGCCCCTAAGGACAAACGTTGACCTTATTACTAATACATTATACTTGTATACATACACATAATGACTGTTTGATGGTTATGATTAGAAAATAACCCAAAGCAGTGTTGACCTTGATGAAGCTGGCGTTGATGTAATCAGAGTCAGTGTCTGCAGTGAGGAGAGACACACCACGCACACACACACACACACACACACACACACACACACACACACACACACACACACACACACACACACACACACACACACACACACACACACACACACACACACACACACACACCTTTTTATTACTGAAATGAAGAGCTTCATCTATTTTATATACACACTTTAATGAGGCCAATTGAGCAGATAGTATTACACTGGAAAACTAGAACAAACCTTTTTTGAAAAAATAATGAAGATTGTTTAGAAAATTCAGCAGTTTTATTTAAAAAGCATGACACACCTTTTTGTGCTGATTTTATATGAATATTTGAATGACATTTTAGCTGAAGCCACTCTCACAAAATCACAAGTGTAAAAATGTAAAAAAGTTGCAAAAACAACACACTTGTTTACTCCTGTTAGCCACAGATCAACACACACACATGCTGTGTATCATCATATTATTTAATGTAATGTAATATATTGTCGGTCTGTTACCTGCTGGTATGTTAGGGTCAGAGCTCTGATCACCACGTGTTCATTAGGATGTGTCTCCCCCTGCTGGAAACACACAGGAACAACACGTGGTAAATACACACAATATGTTCTCAGTTAATGAACATTTCTCTAAAGCTTCACTTCATTAAATGCTTTAATATTACCAGTGGCCGACTGTAACTAAGTATATTTCCTCAAGTACTGTACGTTGTTTTTGTTTAATCCAATACATCTCAGAGGGAAAAATTGCACTTATTACTGACTACATTTATCGAACCCACATGGTTTCATCTAAATAACAAATGATCATTCTTTCATTACAAATACAATGTTGGAGACATGTCTAGAAAGGGAAAACAGATTTATGTTTTAGAAATCATTTGCTTCTTTCCACCCGAGATTTACCTGGTGACCTTTGGAGGGGCCCGACCCTTAGGTTGAGAACCTCTGGACTAAACTATCAAACTTTATATTAAGGAGTAAAAAAGCTGCTCTAAGATTAAAGCGTTTGTATTAATAATGTCAGTAATTATGACACACACACACACACACACACACACACACACACACACACACACACACACACACACACACACACACACACACACACACACACACACCAGGGGTGTCAAACTCAATTTCATCGCGGGCCACATTAGAATGATGGTTGAACTCAAAGGGTGGTAACTTAAAGACTATATAATATACATAGATAAATATATATAATATATATATAAAATAATGTATTATTTTACAATATTTCCTCTGCATTAGATTATTATCAGATAGGGTAATAACTTCATAATTAACTACGTCTGAAAGCAGAAGTCGAGGGCACATAATGACAAGTCTCTTCAGTGCGCATCTCACAAAATGAGATGCGTTGTGGGACATGTAGTTTATGGGCAACGTGCTCCTGTAAAGCGCAGCACGTAACCTTATAATAAACGTATTATATTATTTGCAAGCTCTTGTGGGCCACATAAAATGAAGTGGCGGGCTGTGAGTTTGACACCCTGATCTAAACCATCATAATAATAAACTTGGTTAAAATACATCAATCAGTCAGACTTCAGACAGGCCGCTCCCCATTTTGACTGCTCTGGGCTGTCACATGTTATGTTGCTTTGATGAATCAGAAAACAGGAAATAAAACAAGTTTACAACACTTGTAGAAGTCTCATTGGACTCTAGGACGCTGATGTTCTGACATCCAGTAAAACAGAGTAAATAATGTGTTAGAAAGCAGAGCCTGGTGTTAACACTCACCCTGTTGTCCTCCTGCTCCGTCCAGCTGTAAAATGGCGTTTGGCACTCTGACAAGTCTGACTTCATACTTTCACTTTCAACTTCCCTCCCTCCCTGTCTGCAGCCCCCCCCCCCTTCTCTGTTTCATAACCAGCCTTATCAGCTGAACAAGTTCACATATGTTCAGTGAGATACAAATAAAGCTAAAAACAAGCTCAACAAAGTTATTGAAATAAATATATTAAAACCACAGTGTGAAAATAAACCAGTACAAGTAAACATGCTGTCTTCAAAACCTCCCTTAAATTAAAGTGTGTAGGTATTTAAGTACTTTGTTTCTGGATTAATAACCCTGCTGCATGTATTGCATATATTACTGTATTTTTCCCAGAATATGAATGGCGTTTTTTGTTACTGGCACCAAGGAGCCATTGCATGTTCAAATTCAGACTGTTTGCAGTCAGTATAGAAACCTTGTCCGATCTAGACAGATTAACGTACAGATAAAAAGATACATTATATTTAAATGTTTTTGAGTTGCAGTGCTTGAGTAAATGTACTTGTAATCACCTTGACCACTAGAGGTCGGTGTTACATCAGTTTCTGCATTTAATCACAAACATCCATATGTGCCTTTTCTGTCCTGAAGAGGAATACACAGGAGCGAGAAGTACAGATTGAGTAAAAGTAGAAGTACCAGAGTGTAGGAATACCCTGTTATAAAAGGAAAGCATGAAACATCAATGGCAACACATTCCCCACAATAAACCCCATTTCCCACAGTCCTTGAAGGCGTCTTCCTTGCTGTGGAAACAGCTTGAATCATGAGGCAATGTCCATAAAAATGTCCACGAAGCATACTGCATAGATCCTTTTTTTTTTTTTTTAAACGTTTCAAAGGTGTATAAACACACATACTGACATGTACATAACATACTGTGATGTAGTTAATCAACCCAGTTTAATTAAACACTGTGTGACTTCACTCTATATGATGTGGCTCTTAGGCATTACAATTATCAAACAACAACAAGCGTAACTAGCGGTGAAGAACCTGGGTCCTCGAGGGCCTCCACAGCTGGATCCTCTGCGTCTGATGGGGGGTCCCACAGGTGGAGAGGCCCGATGACTGCGTCAGATGAGTTGAGGTCTGGCTGAGGGGCGGCACCTCGACAGGTGCCCAGGCGTCTGTGTCTTTGAACACCCAGCTGTTGTCTAATGGGGTCCTGGAATAGTAAGGCTTGAGCTTGTCATGGTGGACAACTATTTGGCTCTGGGGCTTGTAAGAGTCGGGAGGACTGATCATTTATTCCGGCAAATTACTCAGACCTCCTAATTGACCTAACCGAAGTTATTGAGTCTATGTAAGTTTGCTGCTTGGCTCAGATCCACCAACGTTAGCAAGATCTCACCTCTATTAACTCCCTGAAGAACCAGGTTCAATTAACTGCTGTTTCAATTCAGACGACCCCCTAATCTGTTTAAGCGATCCCGAAGGATTTTGATATCAGTACATGAGGTGTGGCCCTACCTAAGTGTGAGTGTGGCAGTGTGCAACCTTTGAAGCAGGAGAGGAGAGCGCAGATGTCTTTTAAGTTGTCCCAATGCAAAAGGTGGGATCAGTTATTTGAAGAAAAATAAGTCCAAACTTATACAGGGTTTTTACCAGTGGCGTCGCCTGGCCTGGGCATCCGGGGCTTTAGCCCCGAATGTTTTTCTGTAGCCCCGGACAATTCTCCCTCAATAATATAATACATTAACCGTGCTTTACGTGAACCTCATCATGACACAAGAGGGGACGGCAGCACTGTAATTTCCCGTGTTCAGTGAATGCAACAGAGGCATGACACCAGACCAATCAGAGAGTTGCATGGAAATAAACATGTGCTTGTGTCATTCAAGCTCTGCTCTGTGTGTGTGTGGCAATAGCGCATTTAGTGTGATAGAGAGAGAGAGAGAGAGAGAGAGAGAGAGAGGGGGAGGGAGGGACCGGTGTCAGCATGGACCGTGTTGTTAGCATCTGGTTAGCTATCTGCACTAACGGACATAAGGAGCTGTTTGTTCCACAAGAAGCTGGAGGAGAGTCCTCTCCTCTCAGACTGAGAGACTCAGGTGAGCTAAAGGACTCTCTGAGTGTTTAGATCAGTGGTCCCCAAACTAAGGCCCGCGGGCCGGATACGGCCCCCTCCACATTTGGCCCGGCCCCCTGAACAATACCAGAGACGCATTATGATTTTTTTTTTTTTTTTTTTTTTTTTTCAGTCTTGCCACGCGAATCCTAGACTAGCCCCTGTCAATAGAACGGAATAATGGCAAAAAGGTTAGGTAAGAGAAAAATTGATTCAGAATGCAGGGTATTTAACCTGCAGTGGTCAAACGATATTTATTTATTAGTGTGGCTTTCTGGAAAACATAAATGTTTACGTTTAGGCACCCCTGCGATCGTCGCACTTTTTCTGTTACAAACTGACCCCGGCCCCCATCAGAGAAGGGAAAAGTTATGTGGCCCTCACAGGAAAAAGTTTGGGGACCCCTGGTTTAGATAGTTAACTTTAGTCTAAGTTATCTCAGTGGTCTCAAACGGTTTGGTCACAAATTATTCAAAAGATTATTTCCGCGGCACACCTTCATATGATCATTATAGTTATTAAAAAAAAGAGAATAAAGGAAAACAGTTATGAAATACTATATGGCAGTAAAACAAGAATAGAGTTTAAAAGGGGAGTGATTAGTAAAATATCCATAAAGAAAAAGTACATCTGTTTACAGTTCTGCTTCATATGTTGAGAGAGGTATCCATAGATCTCTTCATTTTGCTCTCAAAGTGCACCAGATTGATGCATTTAACTTCAATATTTAAAAAAAAATCTTCCCGGGAGCATCCCCCTAGAGGAGGTGAGCCCCCACTCATAAAAAAAGACCACTTACCCCTGCCTATATGCCGTGAGCTGATTATCGAGCCTTCATTGTAACAGTCGCGGGTGTACTGTGTGTGTGCGTGTGGGGAGTGTTGCAGTAAAAAATGCCACTGTTGTGCCGCCGCCACTGTGGGCTAAGCCCGAATGTTTTCAGGTCCAGGCGACGCCCCTGGTTTTTACCTTCTCTTGTTACAACATTATAATCATACTAAACCTATCATGCTGTGATCATGTTCTAATATGAAACTTTAATTCACAGTTTTACATTTATTACCATAATTTGTAACTTCAACTGCCCAATTCAGTTGTGACATTTAAAATCTCCCGATAGAATTTAGAGGCATTTCCTCATAAAAGACCGGTGATAATAAAAGCACATTCAAACTTTAACAAATCAGTTCATTTTCTCATTTCCACATTCGTATACTTCAACTAGTCCCGCATAAATTCAGAGGACCTTCCTCATGGTGGCAGGGTACTAACTTTCAACAAACATCAATTCATTCCACTCATTTCACAAAGAAATTCACTCAGCATTCAACAAAGAAATTCGAGAGATATTTACCAAGTTTGAGAGTACCTTACCGAGAGCAAAAACCCAGCTCTCAAGCTGTTCCTCTCTCGCCCAGTGTTTTAAAGCTCAAAACAGGGCAGAAAACCCAAGACACACCCTCTCAGGCTTATGTAACAAAAGTTCATGACCTCTAATGTACAGAACTAAAACATTATTCTCGGCTATGGCAAAAACACCTTTTTGGGGCCTCTTAGTTCTTTATCACTAAGTCAGGAGCCCCCTCCTTGTGCACCGCTGTAGGAAGAGGGAAGAAACTGCCTCTTCTCTTATCAGTGACACCCATGAACCATCATAGGCCTCACACTCAACATAACAAACCACTTTGTTTATACTGTAAATATAGAAAATCATAACATATGATGCATTTTCATTGTGGGTTATACAAGAATATAATTGATTATACTTGATTATAATTAACTTTCGTTTTAAGTATTCAACCTAATATGAAGATCTCAACAGGCTCTTTTTGAGTCTATAGATCAGGTCATCCAACATGCCTACAATGAAGTAAGACCCTCGTAGGATGGCAGAAACTTTCGTACCTTGTTTTTAACCCTTGTGGTGCCTTTAATCAGGTGCCAGACTGCATCTCTCACTTTGTGTTGGGTTTGACAAATGTTTTTTGTCGTACTGTTTTTTAGCTCGCTCAACAGATTTCCCAAGAGCTTTTACATGTTCAAATTCAGACTGTTTGCAGTCAGTATAGAAACCTTGTCCGATCTAGACAGATTAATGTATTGATAAAAAGTATATTATGTTTAAAGGTAGGGTAGGTAAGTTTGAGAAACCGGCTCGAGATCGCTAGAATTTGAAAATAGAGTGGCGAAGTCACGCCCACTTACTTCCGGGTAATGGGACCTTATTTCGGAAAAATTATGCATTGAAGTCAATGGGGAGAGAAAACGTATCTTTCGATCCCGTTTGAATTGTGCATGAATTACACATATGATGTTTGTCAATCTTAAAAAATCATTTCCATGTCAAAAAAGTCACAGTTTGTCGTAAAACTGTTGAAATATAAGACGATGAAAAATACGTAACTAGAAAGACTACAAATCCCAGAGTCGCGTAAGTGATGTCACAATTGTTTTCCTCCACTAAGATCTAAGATCAGCGCCATATAGATATAATCTATCTATATGGCGCTGGCTAAGATAAGATAACTTTAACAATATGCCTGTGTGCTTAGTACCAGGTTGTTATTATACCAGCAATGGGTCTTGCTCGTTCTTTCGCTTCCCGTCTGATGAAAGGACCAGGAGTACTCTGGATCAAGCTAGCTAGTAGCTAGCACGTTAGTTAGCATTACAGCCTTGTCATTTTATTAGCCTTAACATGAAGTAACATTAAGTAACCCAAAATGTTAAACAGTAAGAGTAGTAGTCATATTTCGTGAACCCTTTGAATAGTACTGTCACCGGTTTGATCATTCTATAATACACCATTTAAGCCCGGGGGATAAATGCTAACGCTAACGTTAGCATCGGCGATCTTCTCTACTTTATGCTATCTGCACAAATGGTTGACATTAAACATTAAAACGACCAGGCAGTTCAGAGAGAATCAAAGGAAGGCAGGCAGGCAGCTTTGCATGACATTCTTCAGGACGTGTTTCATTGTGAGGATAGTCAATCGTTGTGTTGACAAGACAGTAGTGACGGCCATCTTGGTGACGTGTGTTGTTGACCAGAGATGTAGTTCATTGCGCGTTTCACACAAACAAATGTGTTACTTCACAGTTTTACGACACATTTTTTTTTTTTTGACTTGCAAAATTATCTTTTAAATTGACAAACATCATATGTGTAATTCGTGGCACAATTCAAACGGGATCGAAAGATAATCTTTCTCTCTCCATTGACTTCAATACATAATTTTTCCGAAATAAGGTCCCATGGAGGTCACCGGAAGGGGAGGGACTTCGCCACTCTATACACAACCGGAGAAAATCTGCCACTTCCGTACAGAGCCCCTCCTCCAACACACACGAACGCGCACATGACCAATGAGGGCACGAGATAAGTTTGTGCACAGATGGAAGGCTGACAGGCAGGTAGGCCATCCAGTTATTTTAGCCGGGCCGGCTAAAATGATTGGTCGTGCTTTTTACAGTATTACGGCTTCCACAGATGATATTTTTTAATGGATTTTTTGTCAAAGCACTTCAGATATTCATTGCTATCAGGATGTTAAGAGCATTCCATGGAATATAACAAAAAGTGTATCTCGAGCCGGTTTCTCAAACTTACCTTCCCTACCTTTCAATGTTTTTGATGTGCAGTAGCCTACTTGAGTAAATGTACTTGTAATCACCTTGACCACTAGAGTCGGTGTTACATCAGTTTCTGCATTTAATCACAAACATCCATATGTGCCTTTTCTGTCTTGAAGAGGAATACACAGGAGCGAGAAGTACAGATTGAGTAAAAGTAGAAATACTCAGATCTTGTACTTGAGTAAAAGTAGAAGTACCAGAGTGTAGGAATACTCTGTTACAGTAAAAGTCCTGCATTCAAAATGTTCCTCAAGTAAAAGTAGAAAAGTATTCTCATCAAAATATAGTGAAAGTTGAGACAGTAAAAGTAGTCATTGTGCAGATTGGTCCATTTCAGAATAATATATATGATATGTTTTACAATGATTGATCATGAAAGTGTTCTCAAAGCTGGTAAAGGTGCAGCTAGTTTGAATGACTTTGTATACTGCAGGGTAGCTTGTGAATTTACTCCAGGTGGAACTAAAGTCTGATTTAACACTTGATTAGATTTCACATCATTCATCCACATCTGTGAAGTAACTAAAGGTATTAAATACATTTAGTGGAGTAGAAGTACACTATCTACCTCTGAATTGTAGAGGGTAAGTACAAAGCAGCATAAAATGGAAACACTCAAGTACAACATTGTAAAACACTTTTCTGCTTTATCTTGTATATCTATCTCTATGCTGCCTGCAAACACACACAGGTGTCTCATTGTATGTCATACACTACATATAAATGCTCATTATCAGTTTATTGGTGAAGAGGAAGGAAGTAACTCTGTCACATAACAAATAAAACGTGAAGTAATCTTACACTTTCTGTCAATTCATTTAAAGTTTCTTCACACTTCCTTGTTCTCTAGTGCACACACACACACACACACACACACACACACACACACACACAACACACACACACACACACACCCACACCCACACACACACACACACACACACACACACACACACACACACACTATAATAACACACTTGTTTCAATCATAACCATCATAATAATAAACTTGTGTTATGATAATAGGGTCATGCAGAGTCAGGCAGCTGTCCCTTTAAGAGAGAGAGAGAGAGAGAGAGGGGGGGGGGGGGGGGTTGGCGCGTGCATGTGTGTGTGTGCATGGTAGAGCGAGCGAGAGTGAGCGACGGTGGTATGTGTTTTTGAAGTGAACGAAGCAGCAGCAAAGGTCTGTCGAGTGTCTTCAAAGTTAGACCTGTAACAAAGACCTTAATAATGCAACGGCCTCCAAAGAAGAGCTCGCCTGTCTGCCTTATTGAAAAGTGGGTTATTGAACCCAAAGTTTGTTGCTTCAGCCCTGGAAGACTGCAGAGAGTCACATGTTATGTTGCTTTGATGAATCATAACACAGGAAATAAAAAAAGTTTAAAGCACTTGTAGAAGTCTCATTGGACTCTAGGATGCTGATGTTCTGATCTGACATCCAGTATAACAGAGTAAATAATGTGTTAGAAAGCAGAGCCTGGTGTTAACACTCACCCTGTTGTCCTCCTGCATAAGATTGTTCCCTATTATATATATATTATATATAATATTTGTTTCGGATTAATAACCCTGCTGCATTGATTGCATATATTGCTGTATTTTCCCAGAATACAGAATGTGTGCCTCTGCATGTTGAGGTCACAACCACATTAACATTTACTCATCACAATTAACTTAAGACAAACACAACTGAGTTAAAATTATAGTTAGTGTTGGGGAAATATTTTCCAAGGCCCATAGCTTTGACCCAGTGTATCAGTTCATACTGTCCTGACTGAGCGCAGGCACCTGTAACCTTGGCTGCTGTGCTCTCAGTGTTTTGCCTCCCTGTTCCTGCCTGTTGGCGGCAGCTGATAGAGGTGTTATGATTCTATCTTGTTATCCACAATGTTGATTATTCTCTCTGAACTAGCTAAATACACGGGTCTGGGGTAGAGTTCTTCAGAATTGATTGTGGCGTCTCAACCGTGTGGTCAAACTGTGGCCCGTGACAGGTCTTGTGAATTCTCCGGCCGAAACTCCAAATAGACCGTCAGTGTTTGCCATCAAAGCTCCAGCTCTCCTCGTGTCTCCTTTGAGTCCTGACTCCTCCAATGCTACAGACGTTTCCCCACAGTTAGATCAAGAGGGTAATAGACCTTTTTTTAATTGATTTCTAATGATTTCAACCCACCATTGAGCGCTGTTAAAAGCAACAAATGAAACATCAGATAAAAAGAGAACCATTGATGTCTGAGCTGGACTGATACATTTTTTGAAGGCTTCATATTTCTCAAATATACTGAATACAAAGAAAACAAAAAAAGGCTTAATTTAATCAAATGTTTTGATGTCTAAATGTCCTCAAATTCTGGAATGATCCAAATAAAAAGTGAGTCAAGCCCCAGCAAGAGGACAATATTGAAATGTTATCAGATTCACCAGCTAGCTAGCAGTTAGCATTAATTAGCATTGCTAGTGTAACCCTTTATGTAGCCTTACCCTGCTGGTAGGCGATCTGTAATGCTAACGATGGCACAGTATTGAGTAAATGTACTTTACTTCCCACCTCTGCTATAATATATATTGATATATATACTACTATATTATAACACAACCAAGCCTCAACTATGTCTTATACCCCACAATATATCATAATTTACAATATTTACGTAAACTTGTTTAACCTCTAAATGCTCTTCCATCATTTGGATTTTTTTCTATATTTATCTTATTTTATTTTACTTCACCTGCGTTTTTCTCCGTCCGGTTGCAATAACTGGATTTCCTCCTCGTGGATTTAATGAAGGTGCATCTTGATGTAATCCAACGTAAAGGTTACAAATAAATAAATACACAACAATAAGAAATGATTAATAAAAACAGGGTTTATTTCATTCACCTGACAGATAATTACAAAACAAAACCATCAAACTTCTGTTTTCCCTTCTGTCTGAACTTTAAATGTGCTTTGCAGAATGAAATGACTGCCAACAGATATCTTATTATAACTTATTTTCTCTTAGCTTACAATATAACATGTTGTTCTTTCTTATTGGACAAAACAGAAACACAGATTTTAAAGGTCCCCTATTATGCAAAATCCACTTCTTCATGTCTCTTCTACATCAACATGTGTCCCCTCTTGTTCATGTCTCTTCTACATCAACATGTGTCCCCTCTTCTTCATGTCTCTTCTACATCAACATGTGTCCCTCTTCTTCATGTCTCTTCTACATCAACATGTGTCCCCTCTTCTTCATGTCTCTTCTACATCAACATGTGTCCCCTCTTCTTCATGTCTCTTCTACATCAACATGTGTCCCCTCTGTGTAAAGAGATTCTAACGATGTGTGGCTTGTGTAACCATTAGCCAATCACCAACCAAGGTAACCCCCCCCCCCCCCCACACCTTATCACCTGAATCTCCTCCTAGAGCACCATTGTGTTCTTTTTAACCAAATCTCTCTCAGAGGGGCGTGGGGAGGGGCTCCTTATTTTCATCTAAAGGCCCCTACACACCAGGCCGATATCGGCCGTATTGCCGTGTTGGGCGTTGTTGGGCGAAAACGGGTTCCTTGTCAATTTGGTGTGTCCCGAACCCTCGGCCGTGACACGCCTTATTTGGCCTTTCACGATCGACACCCGGCCGATTCAAACATGTTGACATCAACATCAAAATATAGTTAAAGTACCACAAGTAAAAGTATTCATTGTGCAGATTGATCCATTTCAGAATAATATATATGATATGTTTTATAATGATTGATCATTAAAGTGTTATCAAAGCTGGTAAAGGTGCAGCTAGTTTTAATGACTTTGTATACTGCATATACTATGTTTAAAATATTTTTAAAAGATCGGAGAGCCAGCCTCTCGTCCAACATCAGTGTCTGACCTCACTAATGCTCTTCTGGATGAAAGGCTTCCCACAGACACACTCCAAGGTCTGTAGAAAGCCTTCCCAGAAGAGTGGAAGCTGTTATAGCTGCAAAGGGGGACCAAGTTCAAATGAATGCCTAAGAGTTTGGAATGGGATGTCCTGAAAGCTCCTGTAGGTGTAATCAGAATCAGAATCAGAATCAGAATCCCTTTATTAGTCCCACAGAGGATACATGTACATTGTTACAGCAGAAAAGAGACAAAGACAGCTTCATGTTACCTAAAGCATGCATACAACAAAGTATTAAAGATTTAAAAAAAAGAATTTATAATTTTTAAAAAGTTACACATTTTACAAAATACACAGTTTTTAACGGCATATATATAATTTGCACATATTGCACATAGTTGGTATTTAACAGCAAGGGATGTTATAGTCTGTGTTGTTGTGTGGGGGGTCTACTAGGGTCGTGGTGGTTATATAGTCTGACCGCTGCAGGAAGGAAGGACCTGCGGTATCTCTCTAATGTGTAGGTGGTCCAATACTTTTGTCTACATTGTGTATAATTGAGTATCATCCGCATAACAATGAAAATGTACCGAGTGATTCCTTATTGCCTAAAGGAAGCGTATATAATGTGAACACAATAGGTCCAAGCTCTGAGCCCTTATGCTTTGCTGCGGCAGAACTGGCTGGATCAAATCAACAGAACTCTAAACACATTTTCAGCTCTGCACACAATCTGCAATTCAACTCTGCACTTTCTAAAACACTGCACACGGTTCTCTGAGTAACACAGAGATCTGACATATTCACCTGTCAGCCATATTCAACACACTGCCATTAAACATGCTACACATAGAGCCAATGAACAGATACACATGCCAGCTGACCGTTAACGCCTGGCTGCTTTACTGCTGACTCATCAATCAGGATATAAGTAAAAAAAATTGGATATTTATTTTATTAATGTGTTTTTTTATTACAGAGCTGAGAAATCATATTTAGTCTTAAAGTTACGTGAAAAAAAAATATAATATCCTCTACGATTATGAAATACACAAGAAAGAAAACAAGATTTAAGTCGTTAATTCATGAGAAAAGCACTCTGATAGAAAGTCAGAAACATTTAAAATATTTTTTTAAAATGTCGTTTGAATAAAATGTCCAAAGAAAGTATTCAGACTAATTCTTATTACAGTTTTATAATTTTTTTTATATTTCTCAAATGACCTGCTTTGACTGCAGCTTGAGAAACTTCTGGATTCAGTCGGAAAGCATCCTTTTTTTTACTTTAAACATGATCTTTAATAATGTTGTAGTTTAGTTTAACTCTGAGAGTCGACTGGCTGGACTCCTCACTGGGACTCTGGTTCTGGAGCAGCTTGCAGGGTCCAGGAGTTCTTGGAGAGAAGGAGCGCTTCCTGCCGCAGGACTCGGGGGATGGGAGTTCCTGAACATGGAGAAACAGCTTCAGTTATTATGCTCCAAATATCTGGAACAAAGTCACAAGAAAGAATGTGTCTGCAGCTCAAGAGTCCTGCTGGGAACCCACACATGTTGAGGAGCCCAAAGTGTGATGAGAGAAATGTACAGTACGGGTCCCCAGCACATAGAAGCTGCCGGATGCTAACCTGCATATGTTGGGAGAGCTTTACAGACCAGAGAGGAACTAAGTACATTTACTCAAGTACTGTACTTAAGTACAACTTTGAGATACTTTACCTGAGTATTTCCATTTGATGCTACTTTGTTCTTCTTCTCCTCTACAGTTCAGAGGTAAATGGTGTACTTCTACTCCACTACATGTATTTAATACCTTTAGTTACTTCACAGATGTGGATGAATGATGTGAAATATAATCAAGTGTTAAATCAGACTTTAGTTCCACCCGGAGTAAATTCACAAGCTACCCTGCAGTATACAAAGTCATTCAAACTAGCTGCACCTTTACCAGCTTTGAGAACACTTTCATGATCAATCATTATAAAACATATCATATATTATTCTGAAATGGACCAATCTGCACAATGACTACTTTCACTGTCGCTACTTTCACTATATTTTGATGATAATACTTTTCTACTTTACTTGAGGAACATTTTGAATGCAGGACTTTTACTGTAACAGAGTATTCCTACACTCTGGTACTTCTACTTTTACTCAAGTACAAGATCTGAGTACTTCTACTTTTACTCAAGTCAAGGAGCTAAAAACATCCCATCAAAAACAGACTACCTTTTCCACTCTTCTGTCAAATCCCATATGTCTGGTGGAAAGTTGATTACTTACTAAATGTGGCTTTGCATTTTCAGCTGGCCTTCTATAGTTGATGGAAGAATGAAAGAGCCTGCAGTCAGTGGGTAACATCACTGATCTGTTGTGATTCCCCAGTGAGAGAAACACCTCCCTGTGTTTCATACAATACTGCTGAACCTGAGAGTCTCCAGTCTGCAGTCTGGACTCTCCAGAAGATCTCTCAGCAGCTCCTCTGAATCCTGCAGATCGTTGCCTCTCAGGTCCAGATCTCTCAGATGGATGTTGGACTTCAGAGCTGAGGCCAGAGCAGAACAGCTGATCTCTGACAACTGCAGTCCTCAGTCTGAATAAAGAAAACATGATGAGGATACAAATCTGTTTATAATCCAATCAGATGTTACTCAACAACAACAACAATTATACTCACTTACTTACTTTAATAATATCATTGTGTGATTCTTATTTGCTAATGTTTATCTATATTTACTACTTCTCACTCTTCTTAGCTAAGCTTGGGGAAAGTCCTTATGAAGAAGATGTGTTGCAGTGTTGTTAGTGACTCTCTATGTGCACCAACAGTATGACCTTCACCTCAGGTGAACTGAGAACTTCCTGATACGGCCTCCCTAACTCCCTAACTCCCAGAATGCTCCTTCATCATCACCAAGCCCCCCTCCCTTTCTCCTCTCTCTGTGTTTAAATATGCAACCCAAACTCTACTCTTCCTCTTCCTCTCTGCAGACTGTATGCTCTCTGTGTGACTGACTGAACTTTCTTCAAGAAATAAAATACCACAAAGACAGCTGAATGCTTTGATTCTCTTCCACATTTGATCAATAAATTCCCATCACAATGTCAAACTAAAATGACTTCAGATGACCTTTATTCAGACGTTATCGTTTACTAAATATTAAATACATAGATTTACTTTTTACAACTAACATCTATTACAGTTACTTAAGAAACAGTCAACATGTATGTCTGCAGTTCTTTCTTCTTACTCTTAAAAATGAAATATGAATAAAAGGACATTTACAACTTTATGGATGTAAGTTATTAATGAATATAAATGAGGTTCAATTCCAAAGTGAACATGTGAGATCTCCAGCAGTAACAGAGAGTCAGTGAACTGACCTGAGAGTCTCCAGTCTGCAGTCTGGACTCTCCAGAAGATCTCTCAGCAGCTCCACTCCTGAATCCTGCAGATCGTTGACTCAGGTCCAGAACTCTCAGATGGATGTTGGACTTCAGAGCTGAGATCAGAGCAGAACAGCTGATCTCTGACAAAGCAGCAGCCTCAGAGAATAAAGAAAACATGATGTAACTTTAGAAAACAATGTTCCTGTTTGAAATAACTCCAGGTTTAATAATCTGTTCAGAGTGAAACAGGGTTTTAATGTCAGAGATGATGCAGAAACAATCCACTGATAATCTGGAACTTTAACTTTGATCAGATGTTGAACAACTCCTTCATCTCCCTCACAGCTCATCAGTACTGACAGCATCTCCACTGACTCATGGAGCACAGAGTGAGTCTGTGGAAGCTCAAACACTCTCCCTCACACATTCACCTTCTCTCTGTTACTCTGATCAATATTCAGTCATTAGCAAACATGGAACAAATAAAAATAACATTGTATTTGTTCAAATTCAGAAAATCATAAACACAAACAGATCAATATGAACTGCAGTCAGTGAACTGACCTGAGAGCCTCCAGTCTGCAGTTTGGACTCTTTAGTCCAGAACTCAGCAGCTCCACTTCTGAATCTCAGAGGGTTACTCAGGTCCAGATCTCTCAGATGAGAGGGGTCAGACTTCAGAGCTGAGGCCACGACTTCACAGTGAGTCTCTGAAGTCCAAGCCAGAAGTCTATAATAAAACATATATTACAACATGTGTTAAAAAAGAGGAAACATTATATTAACATCAAGCATTTGATGAAAAAAGATTTGACATGTTCTGATAGACATTTGCTGTTAGTCCATTTAATATAATATATAATAATATATGATAATAGAGTGTAATGAGTTGTCAGTGTGATCTGATCACATGTCTGTGCTCCTGCTGTCACTGACTGTTACCAAAAGAAACAGAAATTAAATTAATCACTTGACAATATTCAGGGATGCAAACTCATCAGGTATGAAAAATGTGACAAGGATCCGAGCCCCCCCACTCCACGGAATATCGGCTTTAAAATGAGGAATAACAGAGGATGTTAGCAGTCAGAACAACTAAAGCAGTTAATAATAACAGAAACGCCAAAGAGTCACATCTAATAGAAATATATAAAAGCATTTATTTTAATTGTGTAGCAGTCAGTTTATAATTTTGGCAGCACTGTTGAGCATTTTGAAAATGTATTTTCATGCCTCTGTGCAAGGCTTAGTCTTTCTATCTTTATAGCCAGTGGTGTAAAGTAACTTCAGTAAGTTCATAAACTCAAGTACTATACTTGGGTACAATTTTGAGATACTTGTACTTTATGTAAGTATTTCAATGTTTTGCTACTTTGTTCTTCTACTCTACTACAGTTCAGAGGTAAATGGTGTACTTATACTCCACTACATGTATTTAATACCTTTAGTTACTTTACAGATGTGGATGAATGATGTGAAATATAATCAAGTGTTAAATCAGACTTTAGTTCCACCTGGAGTAAATCCACAAGCTACCCTGCAGTATACAAAGTCATTCAAACTAGCTGCACCTTTACCAGCTTTGAGAACACTTTCATGATCAATCATTATAAAACATATCATATCTATTATTCTGAAATGGACCAATCTGCACAATCACTACTTTTACTGTTGCTACTTTCACTATATTTTGATGATAATACTTTTCTACTTTTACTTGAGGAACATTTTGCAGGACTTTTACTGTAACAGAGTATTCCTACACTCTGGTACTTCTACTTTTACTCAAACCTGAGTACTTCTACTTTTACTCAAGTACAAGATCTGAGTACTTCTACTTTTACTCAAGTACAATATCTGAGTACTTCTACTTTTACTCAAGTACAATATCTGAGTACTTCTACTTTTACTCAAGTACAATATCTGAGTACTTCTACTTTTACTCAAGTACAAGATATATACTTATACCACCTCCGTTTATAGCCTATGAAAAAAACTATTAGAAAACGAAGGCTAAAGCTAACGTTAGCAGATAGTGACAATGTATGCTAGTTAGCTAGCTCAACGATAATATTGCGACAGAAAAACTTTTCAGTGCATATCACGCTCTGCCGCTCCGACAGGGTGCACTGCTCTGAACACCTGAACAGCCCGTTCTAACAGCTGTTCACCAGCGGTCCAGTCTGTGCCACAGTGACTCCGGACGCACATTTAATATTAACGAACGCACCCGTAGGTAATGTAGCTGCTGAAGCTAGACCCTCATCGTGGAGCAGCAGAGCCTTATTATACATCCATGAGCAGAGCCGACAGGCAGGAAGACTCGAGCACACAGCTCGCGCTGCATTATAATATATACACCATGCGTGTCATGATGGCACATAACAGCTCACGGCCGCCGATTACTCCGGGTCCCCCAATACCCCAAAAATATTTTTATTGCAGATCTAATGAATCACACAAACGACCTATTTTGGATTCAACACGGCGAATTTCGCCGAAAGGTGACAAGTTTGCATCCCCGAATATTAGAGATGTACATATTTAAATGTTAGTTAATATGTGGATGTGAATGATGGATGAAGGATGCTTTGGCTTCTCTGAGCATCTGAACATTTATTGCACACAAACACAATTAACAAACCAATAAAGTTTCAATATGTTCAACTTGATACCATCAGATGTTCCCAGTATATCAGCATTAAGACATAACTCTGTTATTGGTGGGAAATGATATAGATCTGATTTTAAACTCTAACACATTGTGATAAAAACGTGTTTAATGATAAAGAAACTACTAGAAAGTAATAATAACATGTTTCTGTGATAACTGTAAGTCCTGCTGTGTGGTGTGATCACATGCTGAGAAACCTCTAAGTCCTTCATGTGTTTGACATGTCGCCTCCATCACTCAATATGAAGAGAGGAACGCTTCAGTTTAACTATTATTATAAATAAATAGAAGAACAGTGTTGGTTTATTTTGCTCTCAGTATTTAAACAGCAGAAATGTTATAGTGTTTATTTGAATAATTAAACTCCTGATCCACATTAGTTTATAAAGTTAATCACATCTGGACTTACTTGAACTTCCTGCAGTTCCTCACAGCTGGAATCAGTCTCGTCGTCCCTCATCTGATGTGTTGTACTGATCCAGGTCCAACTCATCCAGAACCTCCTCTGACATCTGCAGCATGTAGGCCAGAGCAGAGCAGTGGATCTCAGAGAGTTTCTTCTCTGATCTGTTCTCTGACTTCAGGAACTCTGTGATCTCCTGATGTACTGAGTGGTCCTTCATCTCTGTCAGACAGTGGAAGATGTTGATGCTCCTGTCAGGAGAGATATAACTCTCATCTCCTTCAGGTTGCTGATGGCTCTCTGGATGGTTTCTGGTCTGTTGTCTGTGCGACCCAGCAGGCCTCCTAACAGTCTCTGGTTGGACTCCAGAGAGAGGCCGTGGAGAAAGCGGACAAACAGGTCCAGGTGGCCATTTTCACTTGAGGGATTTCTCCATGGCTCCCTTCAGGAAGACAGGCAGGGATGGGTAATCCTGATCTCTGCTGTTGTTAAGTCTCTCTGCAGGAAGTCCTTCAGTACCTCTGTGTCTCTGTTGGTGTAACAGTGCAACATGTAGACTGCAGCCAGAAACTCCTGAATGCTCAGATGAACAAAGCAGTAGACTGTTTTCTGAAGATCACCTCTCTCTTTTGAAGATCTGTGTACAAACTCCTGAGTGCACCAAGGCCTCGGTGACATCAAGACCACAGCGCTGCAGGTCTTCTTGGTAGAACATGATGTCTCCTTTCTCCAGATGTTCAAACGCCAGCCTCCCCAGCTTCAGAAGAACCTCCCTGTCAGCCTCCGTCAGCTGCTGTGGACTCGTCTCATGTCCCTCTTCATACTTCTGCTTCTTCCTCTTGGTCTGGACCAGCAGGAAGTGTGAGTACATGTCAGTGAGGGTCTGGGGCAGCTCTCCTCTCTGGTCTGTAGTCAACATGTGGTCCAGAACTGCAGCAGTGATCCAGCAGAAGACTGGGATCAGACACATGATGTGGAGGCTCCTGGAGCTCTTGATGTGAGAGATGATTCTGCTGGACAGGTCTTCATCACTCCATCTCCTCCTGAAGTACTCCTCCTTCTGGGCGTCAGTGAAGCCTCGTACTTCTGTTACCCTGTCCACACACTCAGGAGGGATCTGATTGGCCGCTGCAGGTCTGGAAGTTATCCAGACGAGAGCCGAGGGAAGCAGCTTCCCCCTGATGAGGTTTGTCAGCAGCACGTTGACTGAGGACTGTGAGACATCAGACACAACCTCATTGTTTCTGAAGTCCAGAGAAAGTCTGCTTTCATCCAGGCCGTCAAAGATGAGCAGCACTTTGCAGACAGCCAGCTGCTCTGCTGTGACCTTCTGTAAGGTTGGATGGAAAACATGGAGCAGCCTGAGAAGACTGTACTGCTCACCTTTGATCAGGTTCAGCTCCCTGAAGGAGAGCGGGATCACCAGACTGACATCTTGGTTTCCCAAACCCTCGGCCCAGTCCAGAGTGAACTTCTGCACTGAGAAGGTTTTTCCAACTCCAGCGACTCCGTTGGTCAGGACCGCTCTGATGAGAGTCTGTTGGTCAGGTAAGGCTTTAAAGATGTCCTGGCACTTGATTGGAGTGTCATGGAGGGGCTCTTCTTGGAAGCTGTCTCCAGCTGCCTCACCTCATGTTGGGTATTAACCTCTTCACTCTGGCCTTGTGTGATGTAGAGCTCAGTGAAGATCCTGTTGAGGAGGGTTTCACTTTGATCAGTTCCTTCAGTCACACGTTCACATCTCCTCCTCAGACTGAGCCTATGTTCATCTAAAACCTCCTGCAGACCACTATCTGCTGGAAGAGAAGGAAACATGAGAGAATGAGGGAAATGCTCTGAGAATCTAATTATAACAATAAAACAACAAAAACAGACTGAGTTTAAATGTTTTATAAACAGCTTACTGTCTATGCTCTACAACAGTATACCTGTTCAAAAACAAATGAACCAGGAAGAGGAATAAGACGCTGCATGTTCGGCCTCTTACCTCGTACAGAGCTGGTCTGACTGGCTGTCTGCAGTCCAGCTCTGGTTCTGGATCTTTCTCCACACTGGGGACAGGAGGGGTCTCCTGATGGAGGTCTCTGCTCCCAGTATGAGGTGATGCACTGTCTGCAGAACCAGTGTCCACAGCTGGTAGAGACTGGATCCTTCAGGACGTCCTGACACAGAGCACAGCTGGACAGCTGCTCCTCCACAGGAACACCACTCTTCCTCTTCCCTCTGTGGAGATGAACACATCCTTTACAGCACGTCACATTAGTGGAGCTGATTCTCACCAATGGGCAGAGCGTCACAAACGTCACTCTCAAGATGAAATGTGTCACGCTGCACGAATACGCAGGTGACATGAATTTCACCTCTTCACTTTCTTGGTGTCTCCAGGCACGGATCTGGGTCTTTGCATTGACTCTACATGTAATCACACAAAGCTCTGTTATATCTGCTAATGCTAAACACAACCAGCTCACCAGGTTATCACTATCATTAATAAACATCTTTAAAATACATATCATAAACATGCCCAAGTAGTAAATAATGTTTTGGACGATATATTTAGTTTTAGTGATATTTATCAATATCTTTGCCATTTAAAACCTTTTGATGCCACTGATACAATGATGCTATAAATGCATATTGAAATATCCTCAAATAATGTTAGCTTGCTGTACTCTGCTGCCTTTGTTCTGTACTATACTGCACACATGATATTATTAAAGAACAGTTTAATATATTAGATTATATAAAACTGGATCCTCTTCAGGTCAGGTTACAGCAGAAACTCTTACTTTGTGTCTGAGGGTCCAGGTTCATTACTGAAGTTTAGAGGTTGATCTTAGACCAGTCACTCTTCAGAGACAGACAGCTGGGGACTGGAGACTCTGCTCTCTGTCTGTGGAAACAACACATGTTTTAAACATCATTAGTTCATTCAGAGAGCACATTTTGACTTTGTCTGTATGTAGATTATTTACTATCGCTGATGACGCCAGGGATCAAGAGTTTAAACGTTGTTACTGTACTGTTACTAAGTTTCTTTACTGCGATCATTAAATAACAGGTTAGGCTAGAAAAGGCATTTCCTGCTGAAAATGCGTGTGAATGCTGAAAGCTGCGCAAATGTGAAAGCTGAATATCTGAATAGCTGAATGGTGACTGTAGCTGTGTAGTGATCAGTGAAAGGAGAGGGTTTCATGTGAAAAGTTTTTGTCACATCCTCGCCCTCAACAGCCTTTTTTTCAAATTCTATACTTAAATGTTTTTATTTTCAACCTAAGAGATGTCTTCCTACATTTTCATCAACAAATGAGTGCAGAGTTTGGGACTTACGGCAGGTTTAACATTTCTTGTTTTTAGGCGAATTTCAAGCTCTCCTCCACTCTGTTTTGAGATCAAAGCACTCTAGACTTAACGAGCTGCACAATACACACTAATGTTAAAATCTGAAGAAGGCCTCTTTACCTTAAGATTCTAAATGAGTGCATTACAGAAACAATGAAAATATGGTGGACAATACAAAATAAATGTAATATATCAAGCTCTGTAAGCAAAGCTACAAAAATAGCCACAAACCCAGATTTGATACCAGGTAATATAGACGCAGGATTCAAGAAATGGACAAACAAGGGGTTAATATTTATAGCACAAGTTTTTAAGGGGCACATTTTTAAATCATTTGAACAACTCAAACAGGAATTTACTTAATAATAATGACTTTTATAAATATTTGCAACTGAGACACTACCTCCAGAAACATATTGAGTGGGAACAAATATGCAAGGAACCAACCAAAGTTGAAGAATTGCTAATGACATTTACAGAGGAAGAGTAAAAAAAAGGGCTGATTTTGAAAAAACCTATAAAGCACTTCAAGATGAATCCAATGACAATAATATGGACGTTAAAGAAAAATGGGAACTGGAAGCAAATGTAATAATAACGGATGATGATTGGGAGGAGACTTTCAGGTCTGGACATAAATTAACTAACAGTCCAACGTGCAGGGAGTTTGATTGGAAGGTGAAGATGCGTTATTTTAACACCCCATCTATCACCTCAAAATATAATAAAACGTCTGATCTATGTTGGAGGAATTGTGGGAAGGTTGGGGGAAATCACCACAATTGTGAGGTTGAAACCACAACCCTCAACATCACGCAATGGAGAGACAGAGTAAAAGCTCTTTATTATGGAAAAAACTACAGCAAGACTACGACTGGAACTATAAACATTTGAGAGAAGATGGAAACCGATAACACAAGTGATATCTGAGCTCTAAACCAGGGGTTCCCAACTCCGGGTACCGGTCCGCGGAGGTGTTACTGCCGGGCCGCGAAATAGCTGTGAGTTTATCGTAATATTTGCAGAATTATAAATATATACAAATATTTTATCATAATATTTTTTTCAAAAAGTGTTTAATTTTCGCACCTATGCCACCAGTCCTATTATTTCATCCAGTAGCTAGTTAATCTTTCACCAGAAAACCGTTGAAAATGGCTTTTATGATGTTCCGAGGGATTCGGCGGCTCAGCCTAAGGTCTCAGCCTCTTGTGCGCACGAGCATGTTACCGGTGCGCCAAGTAGGAAGAGGAGCGCACAGGAGACAACCGTTTGATTGCAGACTGTTATGTTTATGTGGGGAAATGGTGGTGCATACATTATTTGAGATATATTTCTAACTCGGACTTCATTTTAAGGACATGTCGGCCAGGGGTGTAGAGCTATTTGTTTAAGCACCGGATTGGCAAAACAGGAGAGTAAACCAGTCTGCCTTGATCTATGAATTCATGTCCGGGACTCACGGTATCTGCTGCCCACAGCTGTTTTATAGAAGGAAAACCTCCTTCACTTCATGAAATGGCTGCAGCATCAGGAGGCAGCAGGACGTATACTCGGTGAGTAAAGAGCTGTGCCTTTTTACGCACCGCCTTCGCTGTGTCAGAATCAGAACAGTTTAAGAGTGACTGCAGGCTGCTCCGTGTTAACCACACACACCTCTACACACATCGAACTGCCCGATTACTCCCCCTTTTATTAGTTTTATGAAGGAGATGTCCAGTCAGTCACCAAGGCGCATGATGTGTGTGTGTGTGCTCTGCTCTGTGTTCGGTGTGTTTGTGTTTGTCCGACACCGGCATTTGTTTTCAAATGTTTATGAACAGTAATTTACACACATATGGCTAACTCCATATATGCGGCTGTTCCCAAAATAAATTAGTTTAATCTTAATCTCGATGTAGTGCTAAATGCAGTCGGAGTGCACCGGAACGAACGACACTATCATAATATCTTCTGAAAACAAATGCCAGTGACACACACACACACACATTACCCCTTTCCTTCCAAGACTTGGCAAATTAAGTCTTGGAAGGAAAGGGGTAATGTGTGTGTGTGTGTGTGTGTGTGTGTGTGTGTGTGTGTGTGTGTGTGTGTGTTTGTGTGTGTGGTGTGTTGTGTGTGTGTGTGTGTGTGTGTGTGTGTGTGTGTGTGTGTGTGTGTGTGTGTGTGTGTGTGTGTGTGTGTGTGTGTGTGTGTGTGTGTGTGTGTGTGTGTGTGTGTGGTGTGTGTGTGTGTGTGTGTGTGTGTGTGGTGTGTGTGTGTGTGTGTGTGTGTGTGTGTGGTGTGTGTGTGTGTGTGTGTTGTTGTGTGTGTGTGTGTGTGTGTGTGTGTGGTGGTGTGTGTGTGTGTGTGTGTGTGAGCAACAACGAGTAGCTTTCAGTGGACTGTAAACTGAGGCGGAGACGAATACGCAGGTGACATGAATTTCACCTCTTCACTTTCTTGGTGTCTCCAGGCACGGATCTGGGTCTTTGCATTGACTCTACATGTAATCACACAAAGCTCTGTTATATCTGCTAATGCTAAACACAACCAGCTCACCAGGTTATCACTATCATTAATAAACATCTTTAAAATACATATCATAAACATGCCAAGTAGTAAATAATGTATTGGATGAGATAATTAGTTTTTAGTGAGTATTTATCAATATCTTGCCATTTAAACCTTTTTATGCCACTGATACAATGATGCTATAAATGCATATTGAAATATCCTCAAATAATGTTAGCTTGCTGTACTCTGCTGCCTTTGTTCTGTACTATACTGCACACATGATATATTAAAGAACAGTTTAATATATTAGATATATAAAACTGAATCCTCTTCAGGGGTCTCATTTATAAAGGGATATACGCTCAAAAAATGGCGTACGCCAGTTTCTACGCAATGTTTGCGATTTATAAAATACTAACTTGACGGGAAAATGTGCGGTCCTCCACGCAAACTCTAACCCATGCGTACGCACTAAGCACACAAACGGGAGAGACGAGAAACTGCGATACCGTTGGCAGAAGGAAGAATGGAGAGAAATATGTGGAAATAATACCATAAATAAAATGTTACCTCTCATTTATCAAATATGAAGAATTCATTTTCAAACATTGATTAAAGCCAATCTTAAAATGATTAAACAAACGCCTGTTTGAGACTCCTCAGTGCACACAAAAACATAACTTGGAGAAAAAATAAATACGGATATGTTATTTAAAACCACCTCGAATATGTTGTGTTAATGTTATGAAATGTTTTCTCATAAATGATGCGGTAAGCAGGAGGACAGAATTACGTCTAAACTGACCGTTTTGCATTTCTATAGGTTGTAGATACGAGCATGGTTTTATATACTATCACGTTTAATCGTGTTTTATGCCGTTTGCCAAGACTTGATAAGTCGCTCGTAAAACACAGGAGGTATGGAAACTAAGAACACCATATGTGGTAAATTGTGCAGCTAATATAACACAACACATTGTATTTCCTTTAACTGGTGGATTATGGATATATAGTTGCTGATCGACAGCTGGAACACAAACCACCAAATACAACAAAATAATTCAGATCCAGTCGTCATGACTCACTCCGGAGGGATTCCCCGATCATTTCTTACAGTTTCTCATCAAGGGGGGGGTCTCCTGTCCCCGGGACAAACACACTGCCTGAGGAAGGTTATGTGTATTGTTTTTGTCATTAACTTTTTTCGGACCACTTATTTATTTATTTTGGTGACGATCCGACCTCCATGCTGCTACTCTGGTTCAAACTGCATCCACCAAACAATATGATTTATCTCCACCTCCCCACAATAACCAAATCTGACACGGTGTGAGATGTCTTTTTTAGCTGTTCTCGTCATTTCCTGCGATCTTCTTCATGCAGTCAGTCAAATGAATGAATGAATGGGCGTTTCTTTGACTATGTATAGGCAAATATGGGCGTTACGAGTCGATTGTGATTTATAAAGGGAAACAGGCGTAGGAAGTGCCGTACGCACTTCCCTCGCCGGTACGCAATGTTTTGTGAATCGGAAAATGTCGGAAATTCTGTACTATTTTTTTGCTTTGTACTACGTAAGCAACCTTCCCACGTGAATCCTACGCAAGGCGTTATAAATGAGGCCCCAGGTCAGGTTACAGCAGAAACTCTTACTTTGTGTCTGAGGGTCCAGGTTCATTACTGAAGTTTAGAGGACGCCATAGACCGTCACTCTTCAGAGACAGACAGCTGGGGACTGGAGACTCTGCTCTCTGTCTGTGGAAACAACACATGTTTTAAACATCATTAGTTCATTCAGAGAGCACATTTTGACTTCTGTCTGTATGTAGATTATTTACTATCGCTGATGACGCCAGGGATCAAGAGTTTAAACGTTGTTACTGTACTGTTACTAAGTTTCTTTACTGCGATCATTAAAGAACAGGTTATATGATCAGATAACATACAAACTGGATCCTCTTCAGGTCAGGTTACAGCAGAAACTCTTACTTTGTGTCTGAGGGTCCAGGTTCATTACTGAAGTATGGAGGTCTCTTAGACCGGTCACTCTTCAGAGACAGACAGCTGGAGACTGAAGATGTGTCCTCTCATCATCTAAACCACCATCTTCTCCAGTCTGAGAGATACACACACACACACACACACACACACACACACACACACACACACACACACACACACACACACACACACACACACACACACACACACACACACACACACACACACACACACACACACACACACACACACACACACACACACACACACACACAACACCTTTTTATTACTGAAATTAAGAGCTTCAATATTTATATACATATTTTAATGAGGCCAATTGAGCAGATAGTATTACACTGGAAAACTAGAACAAACCTTTTTAGTGAAAAAATAATGAAGATTGTTTAGAAAATTCAGCAGTTTTATTTAAAAAGCATGAGTAGGACACGCCTTTTTGGTGCTGATTTTATATGAATATTTGAATGACATTTTAGCTGAAGCCACTCTCACAAAAAGTGTAAAAATGTAAAAAAGTTGCAAAAACAACACACTTGTTTACTCCTGTTAGCCACAGATCAACACACACACACATGCTGTGTATCTCATATATTTAATGTAATGTAATATAATGTTGGTCTGTTACCTGTTGGTATGTTAGGGTCAGATCTCTGATCACCACGTGTTCATTAGGATGTGTCTCCCCCTGCTGGAAACACACAGGAACAACACGTGGTAAATACACACAATATGTTCTCAGTTAATGAACATTTCTCTAAAGCTTCACTTCATTAAATGCTTTAATATTACCAGTGGCCAACTGTAACTAAGTATATTTCCTCAAGTACTGTACGTTGTTTTGTTTAATCCAATACATCTCAGAGGGAAAAATTGCACTTATTACTGACTACCATTTATCGAACCCACATGGTTTCATCTAAATAACAAATGATCATTATTTCATTACAAATACAATGTTGGAGACATGTCTAGAAAGGGAAAACAGATTTATGTATTAGAAATCATTTGCTTCTTTCCACCCGAGATTTACCTGGTGACCTTTGGAGGGGCCCGACCCTTAGGTTGAGAACCTCTGGACTAAACTATCAAACTTTATATTAAGGAGTAAAAAAGCTGCTCTAAGATTAAAGCGTTTGTATTAATAATGTCAGTAATTATATCTCACACACACACACCACACACACACACACACCACACACTTCAGACAGGCCGCTCTCCATTTTGACTGCGCTGGGCTGTCACATGTTATGTTGCTTTGATGAATCAGAAAACAGGAAATAAAACAAGTTTACAACACTTCTAGAAGTCTCATTGAACTCTAGGACGCTGTTGTTCTGACATCCAGTAAAACAGAGTAAATAATGTGTTAGAAAGCAGAGCCTGGTGTTAACACTCACCCTGTTGTCCTCCTGCTCCGTCGAGCTGTAAAATGGCGTTTGGCACTCTGACAAGTCTGACTTCATACTTTCACTTTCCCTCCCTGTCTAAATATATATATATATATTTGTTTCTGGATTAAAACCCTGCTGCATGTATTGCATATTACTGTATTTTCCCCAGAATATGAATGGCGTTTTTGTTGCTGGCACCAGGGAGCCATTGCATGTTCAAATTCAGACTGTTTGCAGTCAGTATAGAAACCTTGTCCGATCTAGACAGATTAATGTACAGATTAAAAGTACATTATATTTAAATGTTTTTGAGTTGCAGTACTTGAGTAAATGTACTTGTAATCACCTTGACCACTAGAGGTCAGTTTCTGCATTTAATCACAATCCATATGTGCCTTTTCTGTCATGAAGAGGAATACACAGGAGCGAGAAGTACAGATTGAGTAAAAGTAGAAGTACTCAGATACTGTAGTAAAAGTAGAAGTACTCAGATATTGTAGTAGTAAGTAGAAATACTCATATTGTAGTAAAAGTAGAAATACTCAGATATTGTACTTTAGTAAAAGTACTCAGATCTTGTACTTGAGTAAAAATAGAAAAGTATTATCATCAAAATATAGTAAAGTACCAAAAGTAAAAGTAGTCATTGTGCAGAAAAAAAGTGTACAACACTTGTCGACGTCTCATTGGACTCTAGGACGCTGATGTTCTGACATCCAGTAAAACAGAGTAAATAATGTGTTAAAATAACTTAAAAAGCAGATCCTGGTGACACTCACCCTGTTGTTGTTTTACTGCTCCGTCGAGCAGTAAAAGGCGGAGGCGTGTGGCGCAGTGGATCAAGGGGTCACAGGTTCAAACCCCACTGCAGTCAGCATGTCGTTGTGTCCCTGAGAACTTCACCCCAAATTGCTCCTGTGGGGATTGCCCACAGTATTGAGTATGTAAGTCGCTTTGGATAAAAGCGTCTGTCACTACCATGGTCACTACCCGATCTGCAGCCCTGCCCTATCTGCACTGCGCATGTGCGAGATGGCCACTACACACGGCAACTCAAACAGGACAATGACTCAAACAACTCAAACAGGACAATTGACGTCTAGACGGCTGCCCGAATTGCCTCGTGCATGCGCGAGTCATAAACGTCTCAAATATCTATACAAAAATCTTTTGTTATTTTATTTTATTTGAAATAAAATGAAGGACATTCACAGTTATGTAATTAGATATAAATTATGAATGCCATACATATTGCATACATTCACAGTCAATATTTCTTCAGTATGATAGCTGTCTAACTGAAGTTAAATCCATTTAAGATAAAACAAGATAAAATGGACCTTTATTAATCCCCGTGGGGAAATTCAGTTGTACAAAACAGCAACAGGGTAAGCGTGAAAAAACAGGACAGCAAAGATTCACACGGATTAATAAAATCTAAATAAAGTCAAGAGAAAAAAAAAAATTATAATAATAATGATAATAATAATAAAGACTATGAAATAGTAGATGAGTACAAATAAGAGTAAAATAACTGTCAGCATATATACATATTTGGCCATCTAAGTTATGAAGTACGAAAAGAGTTAAAGTGGCAAGTGAAAAGTGAAAATGGACATCTGTACTTTCGTGACATATCTATCAGTTGCGGCTGGTGGCCTTTTTTTTGGTGGGGCTCTTGACATATAGAATCAAACGGCCCCGGGGGGTCCTGGGGGATTTCCCCCGGCAAATCTTTTCGAGAAATGACCCTTAAATTATGACTTCTGGTGATGTTAGAGGGGGGTGGGAAGGAGAAATCGAGGCTTAAAAATATGAGAAGACTGATCAATACCTCCATAATCTTCAGTGTGGAAAATGTTATTTTTTCAGTATTCAGTATATATTTGTATTCTCAGAACTGGTCTTTGTTTTTTCTTTCTTAAAACCACACCTCCACCAAGTGGCTTTACAGTGAACTGCATGTGGGATATAAAACTGTAGATAATGTGTTTCTGGTCATTAAGTTGATGATTGCAATTGTCACCATTACTGCTACATGAAAATGCAGAAATCAAATTCTCCCACACATAAATGAAACCTGTATTCAAACCATTCATTTCCCTTTGTTGCTTTCCCTGCTTTCACTAAAGTGCAAAGAATTTGTGAAGAATTGGCAAAGATACAGAAAAAAACACCAAAATAATTTCACACTGCGCATGCAAACACTCATTCAGATTAACATATTAGAGAACATCACCTCTCATTGGCTGAACAGGTCCTTACAATGTGTGATTCAGTCATTTGACTGATTTTAGGCTTTCAAAGTATATAAATGGTTGTTAACGATTATAGGCAACATGAGACAGTTTTAAATTCATTTTAGGCCAATTAATACGGGTTTGATAGTTGCAAACGTGCTACAACCGCCCAGAAACATTTCCATTAGGAGAAACCCGCTGCAGCTTGCAACGCTGCAAATATAAAAACACAAATGTTCCAAACACAGGGACACTAAAAAGTGACACACACAGCCGGGAGACCAGGGGACACTAAAGAGTGACGCACACAGCTGGGAGACCAGGGACACTAAAAGTGACGCACACAGCTGGGAGACCAGGGACACTAAGAGTGACGCACACAGCTGGGAGACCATGGGACACTAAGGGTGACGCACACAGCTGGGAGACCAGGGGACACTAAAAAGTCTCCCACTGCTCGGAGACCAGGGGACACTAAAGAGTGACGCACACAGCTGGGACGGAGCGCTTGGTGCGTTCAGGATGATAAAGCTGAACAACTGTCTCTGTCTCAGAGTGAGTCTGTCTCATAACTGTCAGAGTTTGTCAGGATATCTGAAATGACTAGGTTAGCTACGTTAGCTAGCTAGCTTACAGCAGATCTGCAGTAACATCAGAAGGAGTCATGTGATCACATTGTTAAAATAAGACTATAAAACATTTAGGTAAGTTTCCAACAACAGAGACAGTTGTCACTTTTTAGTGTCCCCTGGTCTCCCAGCTGTGTGCGTCACTCTTTAGTGTCCCCTGGTCTCCCAGCTGTGTGTGTCACTCTTTAGTGTCCCCTGGTCTCCCAGCTGTGTGCGTCACTCTTTAGTGTCCCCTGGTTTCCCAGCTGTGTGCGTTACTCTTTAGTGTCCCAGCTGTGTGCGTCACTCTTTAGTGTCCCCTGGTCTCCCAGCTGTGTGCGTCACTCTTTAGTGTCCCTTGGTCTCCCAGCTGTGTGCGTCACTCTTTAGTGTCCCCTGGTCTCCCAGCTGTGTGCATCACTCTTTAGTGTCCTCTGGTCTCCCAGCTGTGTGGGTCACTCTTTAGTGTCCCTGGTCTCCCAGCTGTGTGCGTCACTCTTTAGTGTCCCCTGGTCTCCCAGCTGTGTGCGTCACTCTTTAGTGTCCCCTGGTCTCCCAGCTGTGTGCGTCACTCTTTAGTGTCCCCTGGTCTCCCAGCTGTGTGCGTCACTCTTTAGTGTCCCCTGGTTTCCGTTGTGTTTTGAGCTTTTTGCAGCGTTTCCTTTATGCAGCTTTTAGTAACACTGCTCAAGTTGGTGATCATGTTTCTTCATTCTTTGCATATGTTTTGGCACATTTGTGTTTTTATATTTGCATAGTTTCTGAAACTGCAGAGCGTTTCTCCTGATGGAATTGTTTTGGGCCGTAGTAGCACGTTCGCTCCCGTCAGCCACCGTACTTTAAGCTTCTATTGTGACAATAAACTTGATCTAACTTGAGATTAAAAATGCAGCAGAAGCACCGGTTAAAACAGAGAAATGGGAGGAAACACCACACACTCTCAGAGTATTAAAGCACATTAAAGTGTGAACACAACACACACCACACACACACACACACACACACACACACACACACCACACACACACACACACACACACACACACACACGCACATACACACACACACACACACACACACACACACACACACACACCACACACACACACATATACAGTATGAAAGTAACATTATAAAACTGATTAGTTTACAGTTGTGGCTTCGTGGGCAATAGTCAAGTTTCTGTCAGAAATCATTCCCTCTGGACCCCCGACGGTGTGGCACATTTATTTTGATGCTGCTCAATAAAAATATGAAAGCCGAACGAGAGGAAATTAATGCAGATTTCGGTGATTTTCAATAAGAAATATAAAAATGGTGATTGTCCCCAAACATGGCTGCAGAGTCATGGATGGAAAATTCATTTTGGTGTTAATTAGACGACGAATTCTGATTAATAAAGGGTTGTTTTTCAGTCTACAGCATCCTATTTAGGTTTTACAAGCTGCCAATGTAGCACAACTACCACGGAATATAAAATAAATGAGAATTTTTCAAAACATCCATGGTGGTTATTCAAATATCAGCGTAAAGTGACAATTATGCGACTAAAATCAATGTGACTCAATGCACTGCCACTTTGATCATTCAGAGGGATTTTCCTATAAAACCACTTGTATAAAAGTTCAAATATTATTAAATATGAAATGTTATTATCATCACTCTGTATGATAAAAGGACCATGCAGTTTGACTTCACAGGAGTTGTGTACACATATCTTAAAATACGATAGAAACTTGTTATTAGAACTCTTTTATGTGTAATTTCTCTTCATTTTTCTTAAAAAGTTCAGGTAACACTTTAGATTAAGGTGCACATATTCACCATCAACTAGTTGTTCATTTACATATTAGAGTCAAACTACTAGCTTATTGGTTATGAACAAGACTTCACTTTAAAATAGGGAACTTATTCTGAGTTAGAAAAACGTCATTTTGAGTTATTTTGACACAATTAACACTTGTAGTTTCATGTGTTGTTACATAAGAATAGACCATATTTGTTAGGTGTTATTATGAGAGATTATTAGGCCCATATTGAGCATATTAAGACCCTAACTCATGCACAACAACGTCCTTACTTACAATAAATAAGCTCTCATTAGAGGGTTATTGAGGACAATCTCTTAACTCATGGCGTACTTGTAGAATAAGGTCATGTAGAATAAGGAATTAATTTGAGGTGTTATTTTACAGTCGGTGGTCACTACCGCCATCTTGCGGTTATGGTGGGTACAACACAAAGCTGAGTATTCATTCATTTTCTACTATCAGAGGGAGAAGAAGTACTCAGATCTTGTAGTAAAAGTAGATGTACTCAGAACTTGTACTTGAGTAAAAGTTTAAGTACTCATATCTTGTACTTGAGTAAACTAGAAGTACACAGATCTTGTACTTGAGTAAAAGTAGAAGTACCAAAGTGTAGAAATACTCGGTTACAAGTAAAAGTAAAAGTATTAGCATCAAAATATAATTAAAGTACCACAAGTAAAAGTATTAATTGTGCAGATTGATCCATTTCAGAATAATATAATGATATGTTTTATAATTATTGATCATTAAAGTGTTATCATAGCTGGTAAGGTGCAGCTAGTTTTAATGACTTCGTATACTGCATATACTATGTTTAAAATATTTTTAAAAGATCGGAGAGCCAGCCTCTCGTCCAACATCAGTGTGTGACCTCACTAATGCTCTTCTGGATGAAAGGGCTTCCCACAGACACACTCCAAAATCTGTAGAAAGCCTTCCCAGAAGAGTGGAAGCTGTTATAGCTGCAAAGGGGGACCAACTTCAAATGAATGCCTAAGAGTTTGGAATGGGATGTCCTGAAAGCTCCTGTAGGTGTAATCAGAATCAGAATCAGAATCAGAATCAGAATCAGAATCAGAATACCTTTATTAGTCCCACAGAGGATACATGTACATCGTTACAGCAGAAAGAGCCAGAGACAGCTTCATGTTACCTAAAGCATGCATACAAAGAGTATTAAAGATTAAAAAAAAGAAATTATAATTTTAAAAAAGTTACACAAAATACAGTTTTTAACGGCATATATATATAATATATAATATTGCACATATTGCATATAGTTGGTATTTTAACAACAAGGGGTGTTATAGTCTGTGTTGTTGTGTGGGGGGTCTACTAGGGGTCGTGGTGGTTATATAGTCTGACCGCTGCAGGAAGGAAGGACCTGCGGTATCTCTCTAATGTGTAGGTGGTCCAATACTTTTGTCTATATTGTGTATAATTGAGTATCATCCGCATAACAAAGAAAATGTCCCGAGTGATTCCTTATTGCCTAAAGGAAGCGTATATAATGTGAACACAATAGGTCCAAGCTCTGAGCCCTTATGCTTTGCTGTGGCAGAACTGGCTGGATCAAATCAAACAGAACTCTAAACACATTTTCAGCTCTGCACACAATCTGCAATTCAACTCTGCACTTTCTAAAACACTGCACACGGTTCTCTGAGTAACACACAGAGATCTGACATATTCACCTGTCAGCCATTTTCAACACACTGCCATTAAACATGCTACACATATGAGCCAATGAACAGATACACATGCCAGCTGACCGTTAACGCCTGGCTGCTTTACTGCTGACTCATCAAGCAGGATATAAGTACAAGAAGTGGGATATTTATTTTTAAAATGTGTTTTTTTATCACAGAGCTGAGAAAATCATATTTATTATAAAAAAAAAAATATCCTGTTTATGAAATACACAAGAAAAAAAAAAAGATTTAAGAACAAATGAACATTAAATTTAAGCAAAACAAATATTATGCTATTTGGAAAACATAAAACAAATCCTCATGTGCAATTAATACTAGATAACATAAACATAGAAAGAGTATATGAAATGAAGTTCCTTGGTGTGGTTTGAGACCACAAGATCAGCTGGAAACCTCATATCAATCATGTAAAAGCAAAACTGGCTAAGACTATCGCAATATTGAGGAAAGCAAGACACATTCTGGACTACAACTCATTATGCTCTGTATAATACACTCATATTGCCATGTCTGAGTTACTGTGTGGAGATTTGGGGAAACACTTACAAAACCAACCTACAGCCGTTATGCACATTACAAAAAAGGGCTATAAGAATAATCAATAATGTTGGATATCTTGAACACACTCATTCATTATTCTTGAAGTCACACACACTGAAGTTTACTGATCTGGTTACATTTAAAATGGCACAAATCATGTACAGAGCAAGACATAATCTACTTCCTAGGAAATTACAAACATTGTTCATAGACAGAGAGGGCGGGTATAATTTGAGAGGAAATCTACATTTGAAACAACTCAAGGTCAGAACAACTGTGAGAAGTATGAGTAGAACAATCTGTGGGGTGATTTGATGGAACGGTTTGGAGCAGGAGTTCAAACAAAGCACACAATAATTCACTTTAAAAGGATGTACAGAAACACTTTCTTGGAAAACTATGAGAATGATTTAAGATGATTGAAGATGAGAAATGATTGTAAATGTATGTATAAATGTAAATATGTAAGTAGGAATAACTTGCAGAAATGATTTAAAGGATAATCATTGATCAGCGGTAAGTAAGGGGTGGGAATTAATAAGCATTTGCTTCCTCCCGCTCCCTTTCGGACACATATGATTTATTATTATTATTATTAATATGAATATTGATAAATACTGTATTCTAACAACACGGTATTCTGCTTTTCACATTTGTTATTTTTTATTTTTTTTTTTATCTGTTCGAAATAAAGATGGAAATGAAATGAAGTCGTTAATTCATGAGAAAAGCACTCGGATAGAAAGTCAGAAACATTTGAAATATTTGTTTAAAAAAATGCAAATAAAATGTCCAAAGAAAGTATTCAGAGTAATTCTTATTACAGTTTTATAATTGTTTTATATATTCCTCAAATGATCTGCTTTGACTGCAGCTCGAGAAACTTCTGGATTCAGTCTGAAAGCATCTTTTTTAACTTTCAACATGATCTTTAATAATGTTGTAGTTTAGTTTAACTCTGAGAGGTGGACTGGCTGGACTCCTCACTGGGACTCTGGTTCTGGACCAGCTTGCAGGGTCCAGGAGTTCTTGGAGAGAAGGAGCGCTTCCTGCCGCAGGACTCGGGGGATGGGAGTTCCTGAACATGGAGAAACAGCTTCAGTTATTATGCTCCAAATATCTGGAACAAAGTCACAGAAAGAATGTGTCTGCAGCTCAGAGAGTCCTGCTGGGAACCCACACATGTTGAGGAGCCCAAAGTGTGATGAGAGAAATGTACAGTACGGGTCCCCAGCACATAGAAGCTGCCGGATGCTAACCTGCATATGTTGGGAGAGCTTTACAGATCAGGAGAGGAACTAAGTACATTTACTCAAGTACTGTACTTAAGTCAATGTTGAGTACTTGTACTTTACCTGATATTTCCTTTTATTCTACTTTGCACTTCTACTCCTCTACAGTTCAGAGGTACAGGGTGTACTTTCCTCCACTACATGTATTAATACCTTTAGTTACTTTACAGATGTGGATGAATGATGTGAAATATAATCAAGTGTTAAATCAGACTTTAGTTCCACCTGTAAATTCAAGCTACCCTGCAGTATACAAAGTCATTCAAACTAGCACCTTTACCAGCTTTGAGAACACTTTCATGATCAATCATTATAAAACATATCATAGATATTATTCTGAAATGGACCAATCTGCACAACGACTACTTTTACTGTCGCTACTTTCACTATATTTTGATGATAATACTTTTCTCTTTTACTTGAGGAACATTTTGAATGAAGGACTTTTACTGAAACAGAGTATTCCTACACTCTGGTACTTATACTTTTACTCAAGTACAAGGTCTGAGTACTTCTACTTTTACTCAAGTATATTTTGATGGTAATCCTGTAACGGACTGGTTATAATGTTGATGTTTTCATGTGTTTTATTCTTCAGATTTTATTTATATTTTACAGAGTGTCAGTGAACGCGTCACTGTTTTAATAGACAGTTCTTGTGAAGAGAAACAGCCAAAATGATGAAGAGAGAAAAGAGAGTGTTGTTTTCCTCTGAGGACATGCTCCATGAAAGAGTTTCATATCTTGATGAATGGAGGATATTCAGTACTCACAGTTCTTCTGGATCTTGGCTCTGATCGTCTCATCCTCTCTGATCCTGTAGGGATGAACACAATCCAACAGTTATGGATCCAGTTTAAAATAAGTGTTTGTTCTTTGAGTCAGCTTCAGAGTCCTGACTGATCTCATGCTTTACATCCCATCATATCTTCTCTGCAAACACTACGACTGACTGCCACAGCTCTCAGCTGCATTACAGGAAGTAACAGTCATTAGTCAAGGAGCTAAAAACATCCCATCAAAAACAGACTACCTTTTCCACTCTTCTGTCAAATCCATATGTCTGGTGGAAAGTTGATTACTTACTAAATGTGGCTTTGCATTTTCAGCTGGCCTTCTATAGTTGATGGAAGAATGAAAGAGCCTGCAGTCAGTGGGTAACATCACTGATCTGTTGTGATTCCCCAGTGAGAGAAACACCTCCCTGTGTTTCATACAATACTGCTGAACCAGCAGAGACCCCTTACTGACCTGAGGGTCTCCAGTCTGCAGTCTGGACTCTCCAGAAGATCTCTCAGCAGCTTCACATCTGAATCCTGCAGCAGCGTTGTCTCAGGTCCAGCTCTCTCAGATGGATGTTGGACTTCAGAGCTGAGGCCAGAGCAGAACAGCTGATCTCTGACAAACTGCAGCCCTCAGACTGAATAAAGAAAACATGATGAGGATAAAATCTGTTTATAATCCAATCAGATGTTACTCAACAACAACAACAATTATACTCACTTACTTACTTTAATAATATCATTGTGTGATTATTTGCTAATGTTTATCTATATTTACTACTTCTCACTCTTCTTAGCTAAGCTTGGGGAAAGTCCTTATGAAGAAGATGTGTTGCAGTGTTGTTAGTGACTCTCTATGTGCACCAACAGTATGACCTTCACCTCAGTGAACTGAGAACTTCCTGATACGGCCTCCCTAACTCCCTAACTCCCAGAATGCTCCTTCATCATCACCAAGCTTCACCCCTCCCTTTCTCCTCTCTCTGTGTTTAAATATGCAACTCAAACTCTACTCTTCCTCTTCCTCTCTGCAGACTGTATGCTCTCTGTGTGACTGACTGAACTTTCTTCAAGAAATAAAATACCACAAAGAGCTGAATGGTTTGATTCTCTTTCCACATTTGATCAATAAATTCCCATCACAATATAAAACTAAAATGACTTCAGATGACCTTTATTCAGACGTTATCGTTTACTAAATATTAAATACATAGATTTACTTTTTACAACTAACATCTATTACAGTTCCTTCAAGAAACAGTCAACATGTATGTCTGCAGTTCTTACTTCTTACTCTTAAAAATGAAATATGAATAAAAGGACATTTACAACTTTATGGATGTAAGTTATTAATGAATATAAATCAGGTTCAATTACAAAGTGAACATGTGAGATCTCCAGCAGTAACAGAGAGTCAGTGAACTGACCTGAGAGCCTCCAGTCTGCAGTCTGGCTCTCCAGAAGATCTCTCAGCAGCTCCACTCCTGAATCCTGCAGATCGTTGTCACTCAGGTCCAGATCTCTCAGATGGATGTTGGACTTCAGAGCTGAGGCCAGAGCAGAACAGCTGATCTCTGACAACTTGCAGAGCGTCAGACTGAATAAAGAAAACATGATGAGGATACAAACTGTTTATAATCCAATCAGATGTTACTCAACAACAACAACAATTATACTCACTTACTTACTTTAATAATATCATTGTGTGATTCTTATTTGCTAATGTTTATCTATATTTACTACTTCTCACTCTTCTTAGCTAAGCTTGGGGAAAGTCCTTATGAAGAAGATGTGTTGCAGTGTTGTTAGTGACTCTCTATGTGCACCAACAGTATGACCTTCACCTCAGGGGAACTGAGAACTTCCTGATACGGCCTCCCTAACTCCCTAACTCCCAGAATGCTCCTTCATCATCACCAAGCTTCACCCCTCCCTTTCTCCTCTCTCTGTGTTTAAATATGCAACTCAAACTCTACTTCCTCTTCCTCTCTGCAGACTGTATGCTCTCTGTGTGACTGACTGAACTTTCTTCAAGAAATAAAATACCACAAAGACAGCTGAATGCTTTGATTCTCTCTCCACATTTGATGAATAAATTCCCATCACAATATAAAACTAATATTACTTCAGATGACCTTTATTCAGACGTTATCGTTTACTAAATATTAAATACATAGATTTACTTTTTACAACTAACATCTATTACAGTTCCTTCAAGAAACAGTCAACATGTATGTCTGCAGTTCTTACTTCTTACTCTTAAAAATGAAATATGAATAAAAGGACATTTACAACTTTATGGATGTAAGTTATTAATGAATATAAATGAGGTTCAATTACAAAGTGAACATGTGAGATCTCCAGCAGTAACAGAGAGTCAGTGAACTGACCTGAGAGCCTTCAGTCTGCAGTCTGGGCTCTCCAGAAGATCTCTCAGCAGCTCCACTCCTGAATCCTGCAGAGCGTTGTCACTCAGGTCCAGAACTCTCAGATGGATGTTGGACTTCAGAGCTGAGATCAGAGCAGAACAGCTGATCTCTGACAACTTGCAGAGCCTCAGACTGAATAAAGAAAACATGATGAGGATACAAATCTGTTTATAATCCAATCAGATGTTACTCAACAACAACAACAATTATACTCACTTACTTACTTTAATAATATCATTGTGTGATTCTTATTTGCTAATGTTTATCTATATTTACTACTTCTCACTCTTCTTAGCTAAGCTTGGGGAAAGTCCTTATTAAGAAGATGTGTTGCAGTGTTGTTAGTGACTCTCTCAAGGTTCTTTATTGTCAATCTGACATAGCTACAGAGTAATTATGTAGTTGAAAATCTTATGTCACAGGCTTCTCCAAATGCAACATAATAACATAATAACAATAAGAGCATGAGCAATACAAAAATAATAATAGTTATAAAATGAAATAAAGTTATGATGTGGAATAGTGCAGTACGAGTCTATATACAAGTTATTGGAATGATATATATATATTAGGTATTAGATACATACTACTGAGTAGCAGATGAATGTTTGATGTTGTTTCAACAGTTCAATTTTTAACAGTCTCACTGCCCGCGGGAAGAAACTGTCTCCGAATCTTCTTGTCCTTGCCAGGATGCTGCGGTAACGTCTGCCAGACGGCAACAGAAAGAACAGTTTGTGGCTGGGGTGATGGGGGTCTTTGATAATCCGTAGTGATTTCTTCCTGAGCCGCTGGGAGTAAAGGTCCTCCATGGATGGCAGCTCCGTCCTGGTGATGTGCTGTGCAGTTTTCACCACCCTCTGTAAAGCCTTACGATCGAGGTCGGTGCAGCTGCCGTACCAGGCCGTCATGCTGCCAGTCAGGATACTCTCTATCGTGCACCTGTAGAAGTTGCAGAGTATCCTGGAATCCATTTTGAACCTCCTCAACCTGCGGAGGAAGAAGAGCCGCTGTCGAGCTTTCTTGGTGATGGTGGTGGTGTGAAGAGACCATGTCAGGTCCTCAGTGATGTGGACCCCAAGGAACCTGAAGCTTTTGACTCTCTCCACCGTAGTCCCATTGATGGCGATGGGGGCGTGTCCCTCTCCCTGCTGCTTCCTGTAATCCACAATCAGCTCCTTTGTTTTGCTGATGTTGAGATGGAGGTTGTTATCCTGGCACCAAGATGTCAGGTTTTCGACCTCCTCGCTGTACGCCGTCTCGTCATCGTCTGTGATCTGGCCGATGACGGTCGTGTCATCAGCAAACTTCACGATGGTGTTGGAGCTGTGTGTGGCCACGCAGTCGTGGGTGAACAGGGAGTAGAGGAGAGGGCTGAGCACGCAGCCTTGAGGGGCACCGGTGTTTAGAATCAGGGTGGAGGATGTGATGTTTCCCACCCGCACTGCCTGGGGTCTGCCCGTCAGGAAGTTCAGGATCCAGTCACAGAGGGCGCTGTTGAGCCCGAGGTCTCTGAGCTTGATGGCCAGCTTGGAGGGCACAATGGTATTGAATGCTGAACTGTAGTCAATGAACAGCATTCTCACATATGTGTTCCTGTTCTTCGGGTCCAGGTGTGAGAGGGCAGTGTGGAGGGTGAGGGCTATGGCGTCGTCTGTGGACCTGTTTGCTCTGTAGGCAAACTGCAGGGGGTCCAGAGATTCAGGGAGGGAGGAGGTGATGAATAATTTGACTAACCGCTCAAAGCACTTCATTATGGTGGAGGTGAGTGCTACTGGGCGGTAGTCGTTGGGGCAGGTGATGATTGTCTTTTTGGGGACAGGAACGATGGTGGAGTGTTTAAAACATGTGGGGACTACAGACTGCAGCAGGGACCTGTTGAAGATGTCTGTGAACACCTCTGCCAGCTGAACTGCACACACCCTGAGAACACGGCCAGGGATGCCATCAGGTCCAGGAGCCTTGTGTGGGTTAACCCTTTTAAAGGATTTACACACATCTGCCCTATTTAAAACAAAAGGGCAGTGTAGCTCCTGGTCCCTCTGTACCTCCACAGCCCGGCTGCTCTCAAAGCGTGCAAAAAAACTGTTCAGCTCATCTGGGAGAGATGCGCACGCAGACACTCCCGCAGCACCCCCCGCTGCTCCTTTGTAGTCAGTCATTGTCCTTAGTCCCGCCCACATATTCCTAGTGTTACAGCCTTTGAAGTCAGATTCCACCTTCTCTTTGTACTGTCTCTTTGCATTTTTAATTGCTCTCCGGAGATCATACCTAGACTTCCTGTACTCCTCCAAATCTCCCGCTGTGTGCGCGATAGTGCGCGCTTTCAGCTTGCAGCGCACATCGAGTTTACCAGGCTTTTGATTTGGGAATGTCCGTACAGAAACCTTCGGTACCACGTCATCGATGCATTTCCCAATGTAGCAGATGACAGTGTCCGTGTGTGTGTTGATGTTATTGTCCTCAAACACACTCCAATCCGTGGATGCAAAGCAATCCTGCAGTGCCTCATCTGACTCCTCGCTCCATCGTTGTACTGTCTTGTAATCGGTCTGTCCCTTTTAAGTTTCTGCTTGTACGCAGGCAACAACAGTAGTGAGATATGGTCTGATTTGCCGAAGGGAGGGCGAGGGAGAGCCTTATATCCATTCCGGAAAGGGGAATAAACATGGTCCAGTATGTTCCCCGCGCGTCGGGAAGCTGATGTGTTGGTAATATTTTGGCAAAACCTTCTTCATGTTGGCGGTGTTGAAATCTCCGGCCACAACGAACGCCGCATCTGGCCGTGAAGTCTCGGTTTTATCAATAATCCCAAACAGCTGATCGAGTGCCGTGTTGTTGTCGGCGAGTGGCTGCGGCGGGATATACACTGCTGTTATCACAACAGATGTGAATTCCCTCGGCAGATGGAAGGCCCGACATGAGATCATGAGGTGCTCTAGATGTGCGGAACAGTCCGATGAAATAATCTGAGCACCAGTTGTTGTTAGTCATTACACACACACCGCCTCCCTTACTTTTCCCCGAGTTTGCAGTCCGGTCCTGACGAAAAATAGAGAATCCATCAGGGACAATGGTGAGTCCGGGATAGCGGGGTTGAGCCAAGTCTCAGTGAGAATTAACACGTTACAGTTCTTAATGTCCCGTTGAAAAGCAATCCGGCTTCTGAGTTCATCTAGCTTATTTTCAATGGATTGAACATTAGCCAGAAGAATACTCGGAAGAGGGGGTCGATTCTCTTGTTTCTCAGTCTGACCAGCAACCCGGCCCGGCATCCGCGCTTTGTCTTCTTCTTGCGTCTCTCAGGTAGAACAGCAACAGGTAGCCATGGTGAATCTCCATTGTTTGTCGGAGGGTTATTATTGTCCACGAAGTTTCGCAATTGGAGAAGTTCCTCTCTGCTATATTGTATGGCAGACTAGGTGCGGTCGGCTAGCATGTTGCGAACCATGTTAAAAGTAAAACGGCAAAAGTAAAAAAATGTACAAAATACGAAAATGGGCAAAGTTGGAGAGGAGCACAAAGACGATGCGGCCATCTTCACCGGTGCACCAACAGTATGACCTTCACCTCTGGTGAACTGAGAACTTCCTGATACGGCCTCCCTAACTCCCTAACTCCCAGAATGCTCCTTCATCATCACCAAGCTTCACCCCTCCCTTTCTCCTCTCTCTGTGTTTAAATATGCAACCCAAACTCTACTCTTCGTCTTCCTCTCTGCAGACTGTATGCTCTCTGTGTGACTGACTGAACTTTCTTCAAGAAATAAAATACCACAAAGACAGCTGAATGGTTTGATTCTCTTTCCACATTTGATCAATAAATTCCCATCACAATATAAAACTAAAATGACTTCAGATGACCTTTATTCAGACGTTATCGTTTACTAAATATTAAATACATAGATTTACTTTTTACAACTAACATCTATTACAGTTCCTTCAAGAAACAGTCAACATGTATGTCTGCAGTTCTTACTTCTTACTCTTAAAAATGAAATATGAATAAAAGGACATTTACAACTTGATGGATGTAAGTTATTAATGAATATAAATCAGGTTAAATTCCAAAGTGAACATGTGAGATCTCCAGCAGTAACAGAGAGTCAGTGAACTGACCTGAGAGTCTCCAGTCTGCAGTCTGGACTCTCCAGAAGATCTCTCAGCAGCTCCACTCCTGAATCCTGCAGATCGTTGTGACTCAGGTCCAGATCTCTCAGATGGATGTTGGACTTCAGAGCTGAGGCCAGAGCAGAACAGCTGATCTCTGACAACTTGCAGAGCCTCAGACTGAATAAAGAAAACATGATGAGGATACAAATCTGTTTATAATCCAATCAGATGTTACTCAACAACAACAACAACAATTATACTCACTTACTTACTTTAATAATATCATTGTGTGATTCTTATTTGCTAATGTTTATCTATATTTACTACTTCTCACACTTCTTAGCTAAGCTTGGGGAAAGTCCTTATTAAGAAGATGTGTTGCAGTGTTGTTAGTGACTCTCTATGTGCACCAACAGTATGACCTTCACCTCAGGTGAACTGAGAACTTCCTGATACGGCCTCCCTAACTCCCTAACTCCCAGAATGCTCCTTCATCATCACCAAGCTTCCCCCCCCTTTCTCCTCTCTCTGTGTTTAAATATGCAACCCAAACTCTACTCTTCCTCTTCCTCTCTGCAGACTGTATGCTCTCTGTGTGACTGACTGAACTTTCTTCAAGAAATAAAATACCACAAAGACAGCTGAATGCTTTGATTCTCTTTCCACATTTGATCAATAAATTCCCACACAATATAAAATTAAATGACTTCAGATGACCTTTATTCAGACGTTATCGTTTACTAAATATTAAATACATAGATTTACTTTTTACAACTAACATCTATTACAGTTCCTTCAAGAAACACTCAACATTTATGTCTGCAGTTCTTTCTTCTTACTCTTAAAAATGAAATATGAATAAAAGGACATTTACAACTTTATGGATGTAAGTTATTAATGAATATAAATCAGGTTAAATTCCAAAGTGAACATGTGAGATCTCCAGCAGTAACAGAGAGTCAGTGAACTGACCTGAGAGTCTCCAGTCTGCAGTCTGGACTCTCCAGAAGATCTCTCAGCAGCTCCACTCCTGAATCCTGCAGAGCGTTGTTGACACTCAGGTCCAGATCTCTCAGATGGATGTTGGACTTCAGAGCTGAGACCAGAGCAGAACAGCTGATCTCTGACAAATAGCAGTCCTCCAGTCTGAATAAAGAAAACATGATGTAACTTTAGAAAACAATGTTCCTGTTTGAAATAACTCACGGTTTAATAATCTGTTCAGAGTTAAACAGGGTTTTAATGTCAGAGATGATGCAGAAACAATCCACTGATAATCTGGAACTTTAACTTTGATCAGATGTTGAACAACTCCTTCATCTCCCTCACAGCTCATCAATACTGACAGCATCTCCACTGACTCATGGAGCACAGAGTGAGTCTGTGGAAGCTCAAACACTCTCCCTCACACATTCACCTTCTCTCTGTTACTCTGATCAATATTCAGTCATTAGCAAACATGGAACAAATAAAAATAACATTGTATTTGTTCAAATTCAGAAAATCATAAACACAAGCAGATCAATATGAACTGCAGTCAGTGAACTGACCTGAGAGCCTCCAGTCTGCAGTTTGGACTCTCTAGTCCAGAACTCAGCAGCTTCACTACTGAATCCTTCAGAGTGTTCTCACTCAGGTCCAGATCTCTCAGATGGGATGGGTCAGACTTCAGAGCTGAGGCCACGACTTCACATCCAGGAATGGAGAGTCCTTCGAATCCTAAGCCAGAAAGTCTATAATAAAACATATATTACAACATGTGTTAAAAAAGAGGAAATATTATATTAACATCAAGCATTTGATGAAAAAAGATTTGACATGTTCTGATAGACCTTTGCTGTTAGTCCATTTAATATAATATTAATAATATATGATAATAGAGTGTAATGAGTTGTCAGTGTGATCTGATCACATGTCTGTGCTCCTGCTGTCACTGACTGTTACCAAAAGAAACAGAAATTAAATGAATCACTTGACAATATTAGAGATGTACATATTTCAATGTTAGTTAATATGTGGATGTGAATGATGGATGAAGGATGTTTTGGCTTCTCTGAGCATCTGAACATTTATTGCGCACACAAACACAATTAACAAACCAATAAAGTTTCAATATGTTCAACTTGATACCATCAGATGTTCCCAGTATATCAGCATTAAGACATAACTCTGTTATTGGTGGGACATGATATAGATCTGATTTTAAGGCGAGACACGGCAGGCAAAAACATCGTTTTTCCTGCACTGGTCAATTTTGAGATTTTGTGCTATTTTGATTCAATATCATGTTTTCTTTCAGGCTTTTGAAAGGAAAATGTTGAAAATACACATTTAGGTGTTTATTTTACTATAGTTTGTCTATTTGCGTCTGTAGATTTCTCCTAAATTCACCAAAAGTTAGCATTCTAACATAACATAAAGTACAGCGACCGCTGTTTGCACCATGTCATCAGAGGTATCGTTGGAAAGCTCCTTCTCTCCTGCACAATCTCATTGGATCCAAATATGGTCATTTCCTTTGTATCAGCAACCAATCGTGAAAGTACAAAGGGGTCTTCTGACCAAAAAACGAAATCTTATTGGCTGGTGTCAATTTCTGACAACGTGATTCGTTCAGATGCGTCACGTGGTGTGCTATGACACTTCCTTGTTTAGCTTTTCACAGAAAATTTAAATCTGAAAATGGCAAAACAACCGCGGAATAAACGTACAACAACAATTGTCACTTGCACGAGGCAAGGTACAACAAAAAACAAATGTCCCCGAACCTGAAATACCTTCAACGAGTGCGTCGATGCGCAACCTGTCACCCAAAGAGCAGGAGGGTTTAGATAGCGCCACACAGCAGTGGCTGATAATTCATGTAGCGCGGCTGAATGTACTGCTCAGTGGGTTGATTTGTCCAAATTGCGCAGGGACAGGGCTCAAAGTTAATATTGATCCGCAAAACCATGGTTTCTGTAGCAGCTTAATTGCAGTCTGTGATGGCGGGTACCGCAAAAGTGTGTACACATCTACGCGTCTTCAAGACGAAACCAGGAAGGATGTTGCTTTTGATGTGAATGTGCGAATGGTGCTCTTAGCGCACGAGTTAGGCTTGGGCTATGCAGCTCTGAAGAAAATTAGCAAAGTGTTGGGGATTCCTGCACTTCATCTCAAAACTTATCAGAGACATGACAAGAGAGTGACAGGTATAGAAACAGGATTGAGACCAAGAAAACATGAACTATTGAATACAGAGTATAACTTATCAGGACATTCAAGTTGAATTATTTGTTTCTCTAATTAGTGGCAGAAATAGAGAGAGGCCTGGAGTCACTTCACAGGACAAGGGAGCAGGTCAGGCAGGCTTATGCAGATGTGGACCCAGATGTTGCAGAGTTGCTGAGGGAGGATGCAGATGCAGTGATAAACATCAGCGTGTCATTTGATGGCACATGGCAAAAGCGAGGCTTCACATCCCATTATGGGATCGGTGTGTGCATTGACATCCTTACTGGATTGGTGATAGACTATGAAATCCTATCATCCTATTGCCATGCTTGTGCTCTAAAGGGAAATGCCAAGCAAGAGCAAATATTACAGAGGAGGAGTATGACAGTTGGCGGCAGACACACATTGATTGTGCAAGAAACTTTGCAGGTTCAAGTAAGGCAATGGAGCAGGAGTCAGCCAAGAGGATGTGGGCCAGGTCTGTGAATCGCCACCAGGTGCGGTACACTGAGATGTTGTCAGATGGGGATAGCGCAGCATTTAGGGAGGTGGTTGCACTGAATCCATACCCTGGGCATGAAGTGGTGAAATTAGAGTGCATCAATCATGCCCACAAGCAAATGGGTACAGCACTCAGAAAACTGAGTTCACAGGGAAAGTTAGGAGGGAAGGGTGTAGGGAAGCTGACTGCAAAGAAATGCAAAACTTTGCAAAATTATTACAGGGGGGCAATTCTGAACAACCAGGGTTCAATTGATCAGATGAAGGCCGAAATATGGGCAGGTCTCCTCCATGGCATGTCTACAGATGACAGCCCCTTACACACCAGGTGCAATCCCTCCTGGTGTTGGTATAGGAAAGCAGAGGATAATGGGGAAACACCTGGTAGCCACAAACTACATGCTGCAAACTTTTTAAAGCGAGAGGTGGGGCAGAAGCTTATCCCTGTGTACCACCGCATGTCAAGTGACAGCCTGCTACAGAGAATGCAGCATGGAGGTACTCAAAATGCCAACGAGTGCCTCAACTCAGTGATATGGGCGCGGTGTCCAAAAACGGTATTTGTGGGGAAAAGCAGGGTTGAGGCAGCTGCAAGTATGGCCATCTCTACCTTTAATGAAGGTGCCTCTGCCATGCTGGCTGTTATGGATAAGTTGTGGCTCCAGAGCACAGCTGTTACTGTCAGCGCAATGAGAGCAAATGATTTACTTAGAATTTCAAAAGCTGAGGCTATTACATCTGCCAGTTTAAAATATAGGCGCAAGAGTCTAAGCACAGCAAAAAAAGTGAAAAGACATCAGCAGGAGATGCAGGAGGGGCCTACTTATGGAGCAGGCATGGACTAGGCTGTGTTATGTAGGACGGATGGACATACAACTAGGGTGGCAGTTATTCTGGTGGCAGTGTGTGTGTTACTGTGGTCCCAGTGTGTTTGTGTTACTGTGGTTTTGTTCATCAGGTCATATACTGTGTTACTCAGTTTTCAGTTTTATATGTTCTATATTGTTGTTGGTAAGTATTAGATTAGATATTGTGTCTGTAAATAGTGTCTTCCAATAAAAAAAAAATTGAATTTGACAATACAGATCTTTAAAGGTCGTTTTCTCAAAATGAGTTTTTTCTCCTACTCTGAGTTCGAAATGTCCACGTCAGTAGCACGTACATACACCAAACCTTTCAGTTATATTCCTATCAATATTATGAAGGCTTTTACAGAAGGGTTTGGTCATATATAATTCATAGCCTGAATTATATAACATTTTATACCTAGAAACAGGGCGAAAATTGATATTTTAGGGCTGTTGACAGTATTTTCTGATTTATGGAGTGATAAAAAGAGATATCCAAAATCCCTTCTGTAAAAGCCTTAGTTTCTAATATGACTACAAAATGAAACAAGAATTTTGAACCTGGCTTTATCCAATGTTCAGAATTGGGTTCCTGAAATGTGTTAAAATATGCGCATATTTAATGAGATAATGGCTCATTTGCATATTTAAACATGCTATTTCAGAAAACCTGTAATACAAAAAACAATTGCCTTATTGTAAGTAATTAACAGGAGAAATTTCTAGCTGATATCTTTAAGTTAAAAAAATTACCCTATTCACCTGGGGTGTCTCGCCTTAAACTCTAACACATTGTGATAAAAACGTGTTTAATGATAAAGAAACTACTAGAAAGTAATAATAACATGTTTCTGTGATAACTGTAAGTCCTGCTGTGTGGTGTGATCACATGCTGAGAAACCTCTAAAGTCCTTCATGTGTTTGACATGTCGCCTCCATCACTCAATATGAAGAGAGGAACGCTTCAGTTTAACTATTATTATAAATAAATAGAAGAGCAGTGTTGGTTTTTTTTCAGTATTTAAACAGCAGAAATGTTATAGTGTGTATTTGAATAATGAAACTCCTGATCCACATTAGTTTATAAAGTTAATCACATCTGGACTTACTTGGCCTTCCTGCAGTTCCTCACAGCTGCAATCAGTCTCCGTCGTCCCTCCTCTGATGTGTTGTACTTCTCCAGGTCCAACTCATCCAGAACCTCCTCTGACATCTGCAGCATGTAGGCCAGAGCAGAGCAGTGGATATCAGAGAGTCTCTTCTCTGATCTGTTCTCTGACTTCAGGAACTCTGTGATCTCCTGATGTACTGAGTGGTCCTTCATCTCTGTCAGACAGTGGAAGATGTTGATCATCCTGTCAGGAGAGATTTCATAACTGCTCATCTCCTTCAGGTTGCTGATGGCTCTTTGGATGGTTTCTGGTCTGTTGTCTGTGCGACCCAGCAGGCCTCCTAACAGTCTCTGGTTGGACTCCAGAGAGAGGCCGTGGAGAAAGCGGACAAACAGGTCCAGGTGGCCATTTTCACTCCAGAGGGATTTCTCCATGGCTCCCTTCAGGAAGACAGGCAGGGATGGGTAATCCTGATCTCTGCTGTTATTATAGTCTCTCTTCAGGAAGTCCATCAGGGATTGGTCATCATCATCACTCATATCACTGTCTTCTTTCCAGTCTCCCTGCAGGAAGTCCTGCAGTACCTCTGTGTTCCTGTTGGTGTAACAGTGCAGCATGTAGACTGCAGCCAGAAACTCCTGAATGCTCAGATGAACAAAGCAGTAGACTGTTTTCTCAAAGATCACTCTCTCTCTTTTGAAGATCTGTGTACAAACTCCTGAGTGCACCAAGGCCTCGGTGACACCAAGACCACAGCGCTGCAGGTCTTCTTGGTAGAACATGATGTCTCCTTTCTCCAGATGTTCAAACGCCAGCCTCCCCAGCTTCAGAAGAACCTCCCTGTCAGCCTCCGTCAGCTGCTGTGGACTCGTCTCATGTCCCTCTTCATACTTCTGCTTCTTCCTCTTGGTCTGGACCAGCAGGAAGTGTGAGTACATGTCAGTGAGGGTCTGGGGCAGCTCTCCTCTCTGGTCTGTAGTCAACATGTGGTCCAGAACTGCAGCAGTGATCCAGCAGAAGACTGGGATCAGACACATGATGTGGAGGCTCCTGGAGCTCTTGATGTGAGAGATGATTCTGCTGGACAGGTCTTCATCACTCCATCTCCTCCTGAAGTACTCCTCCTTCTGGGCGTCAGTGAAGCCTCGTACTTCTGTTACCCTGTCCACACACTCAGGAGGGATCTGATTGGCGCTGCAGGTCTGGAAGTTATCCAGACGAGAGCCGAGGGAAGCAGCTTCCCCCTGATGAGGTTTGTCAGCAGCACGTTGACTGAGGACTGCTGAGAGACATCAGACACAACCTCATTGTTTCTGAAGTCCAGAGAAAGTCTGCTTTCATCCAGGCCGTCAAAGATGAGCAGCATTTGCAGACAGCCAGCTGCTCTGCTGTGACCTTCTGTAAGGTTGGATGGAAAACATGGAGCAGCCTGAGAAGACTGTACTGCTCACCTTTGATCAGGTTCAGCTCCCTGAAGGAGAGCGGGATCACCAGACTGACATCTTGGTTTTCCAAACCCACGGCCCAGTCCAGAGTGAACTTCTGCACTGAGAAGGTTTTTCCAACTCCAGCGACTCCGTTGGTCAGGACCGCTCTGATGAGAGTCTGTTGGTCAGGTAAGGCTTTAAAGATGTCCTGGCACTTGATTGGAGTGTCATGGAGGGGCTTCTTCTTGGAAGCTGTCTCCAGCTGCCTCACCTCATGTTGGGTATTAACCTCTTCACTCTGGCCTTGTGTGATGTAGAGCTCAGTGAAGATCCTGTTGAGGAGGGTTTCACTTTGATCAGTTCCTTCAGTCACACGTTCACATCTCCTCCTCAGACTGAGCCTATGTTCATCTAAAACCTCCTGCAGACCACTATCTGCTGGAAGAGAAGGAAACGTGAGAGAATGAGGAAATGCTCTGAGAATCTAATTATAACAATAAAACAACAACAAACAGACTGAGTTTAAATGTTTTATAAACAGCGTACTGTCTATGCTCTACAACAGTATACCTGTTCAAAAACAAATGAACCAGGAAGAGGAATAAAGCGCTGCATGTGTTCGGCCTCTTACCTCGTACAGAGCTGGTCTGACTGGCTGTCTGCAGTGCAGCTCTGGTTCTGGATCTTTTCCCACACTGGGGACAGGAGGGGTCTCCTGATGGAGGTCTCTGCTCCCAGTATGAGGTGATGCACTGTCTGCAGAACCAGTGTCCACAGCTGGTAGAGACTGGATCCTTCAGGACGTCCTGACACAGAGCACAGCTGGACAGCTGCTCCTCCACAGGAACACCACTCTTCCTCTTCCCTCTGTGGAGATGAACACATCCTTTATAGCACTTTACATTAGTGGAGCTGATTCTCACCAATGGGCAGAGCGTCACAAACGTCACTCTCAAGATGAAATGTGTCACGCTGCACGAATACGCAGGTGACATGAATTTCACCTCTTCACTTTCTTGGTGTCTCCAGGCACGGATCTGGGTCTTTGCATTGACTCTACATGTAATCACACAAAGCTCTGTTATATCTGCTAATGCTAAACACAACCAGCTCACCAGGTCATCACTATTATTAATAAACATCTTTAAAATACATATCATAAACATGCCCAAGTAGTAAATAATGTTTTGACGATATATTTAATTTTTAGTGAGTATTTATCAATATCTTTGCCATTTAAAACCTTTTTATGCCACTGATACAATGATGCTATAAATGCATATTGAAATATCCTCAAATAATGTTAGCTTGCTGTACTCTGCTGCCTTTGTTCTGTACTATACTGCACACATGATATTATTAAAGAACAGTTTAATATATCAGATGATGTAAGAACTGGATCCTCTTCAGGTCAGGTTACAGCAGAAACTCTTACTTTGTGTCTGAGGGTCCAGGTTCATTACTGAAGCATAGAGGTTGATCTCTAGACCAGTCACTCTTCAGAGACAGACAGCTGGGGACTGGAGACTCTGCTCTCTGTCTGTGGAAACAACACATGTTTTAAACATCATTCAGGGTTCTTACACCTTTTCCAAAGTCAAATTCAAGCACTTTTCAAGCATTTTCAAGGTGCATTTTCAAGCTTTTCAAGCATCTTACAGCTGTTGTAAATTACATATTTATATACACATACTTATACTCAAATGATTATTTCCCTACCTCACATTAAATCAGATGTTCTTTATGCTATAAACAACCAAATGTGTTTTCATAATAGCATTCTACATGAGGATGAAAAATTAAAAATGTTAGAAAAGAAAACTAAGTTTAATATTTCAAAATGAGTGACCCATCTGTACGTAGACTGGGCATCCCATATAACCTGGCTGAGCCAATATAAAACAATCAGCCAAATAACTTTTCAATATATTATTTATTACTATTTTTGAGGTACTTTTAGGTTGGCAGTAAACACAAGTCAGAGGTAAATGGTGTACTTTGACTCCACTACATGTATTTAATACCTTTAGTTACTTTACAGATGTGGATGAATGATGTGAAATATAATCAAGTGTTAAATCAGACTTTAGTTCCACCTGGAGTAAATTCACAAGCTACCCTGCAGTATACAAAGTCATTCAAACTAGCTGCAACTTTACCAGCTTTGATAACACTTTCATGATCAATCATTATAAAACATATCATATACAATTATTAGGGATGCTCCGATCGCCAATTTTGGAGCCCAGAATGCCCAGGTCACACATGTAACAAAAACACTTGCCGGTCACGCGCATAGCGCGGGAAGGCTGGAGCGGAGCTGTTTTATGTAAAAGCGAAGCAATTAAGCGCGCTCAGACTTCTTTATTTTCTTTTAATCTAAAAAGCGAAGTAAAGCATTTACATTTCAAGCACTTTATCCCAAATTCAAGCACCATTCCCAAAATTCAAGCACTTTTCAAACCTTGAAAACACCTCGTACAATTTCAAGCATTTTCAAGGATTTCCAGCACCCGCACGCACCCTGATCATTAGTTCATTCAGAGAGCACATTTAGCTTTACTGCACATTTTGACTTCTGTCTCTAAACACCTCCTTTTATGTTTTTTCTTATATTTACATATTATTTTTGGTTGGTTATTATTTTCTTTTATATTTAATTGTTTAACTAGCACCTGTTTCGGATTTGTAAGCATACCTGTCTGTACCGACTACCCAGGGAAAGGTCAGAGAGTTTAAATGAATATCTGTATTTATGTATAATTTGCCAAGACTTGGAAGGAAAGGGGTAGTGTGTGTGTGTGTGTGTGTGTGTGTGTGTGTGTGTGTGTGTGTGTGTGTGTGTGTGTGTGTGTGTGTGTGTGTGTGTGTGTGTGTGTGTGTGTGTGTGTGTGCGTGTGTGCCATAACGAGTAGATTTCAGTGGACTGTAAACTGAGGCGGAGACGAATACGCAGGTGACATGAATTTCACCTGCGTATTCGTCAAAATGCCCAATTTCACCTCTTCACTTTCTTGGTGTCTCCAGGCACGGATCTGGGTCTTTGCATTGACTCTATCACACAAAGCTCTGTTATATCTGCTAATGCTAAACACAACCAGCTCACCAGGTTATCACTATTATTAATAAACATCTTTAAAATACATATCATAAACATGCCCAAGTAGTAAATAATGTTTTGGACGATATATTTAGTTTTTAGTGAATATTTATCAATATCTTTGCCATTTAACCTGTTTAGCCCTGAGCCTGTTTTTCAGGTCTCAGGCTCGAAAATGACATTCCCAGAACAAATGACCATATCTTCCCTTCTAAAAGGGTTAAATTAATAATCTTTTTCTCAAAGTAATGATAAACCTGTGAGTTGGATGTAGAAAAGTCAGAATCAATATAGATGTTTTTTATTTTAAAGAAAATTCAGATTTTACATAGTAAAAAACTGTAAATGATAGTTTCCGTCTTTTGTACTTATAGTGAAAACTACCCTTGGATGATGGTAAGGTAGACTAAAAGCTTTAGGAATCCAAAGTACAACATATAATAAGTACCCTGTATCAAGATTGATGCAAAACAAGTGACATTTGACCTTTTTAGAGAGATTTAGCAAAAAGAAACCACTTCTGGGGTCATTTGGGTGGATTTTCCATATCTCTGGCCCCACTTGCTCAATTTTGATGGTTGACACCTCTTTCTGACCGTTAGAGCCAATAGAATTGAAGGGGGAGTCCCCACACACACACGTTGTGAAGAGAAAAGGTGGGGGCTTCATGCATGTCATTTTCAATCTGAGTGGACCTATCTCTAGCTTTGACATCTGGAAACGGAAAAGCAGTTTTAATGCTTATGGATTATCAGAAATCATTTCAAAGGGACACAGACACATTAGATTAGCCTATGGATTAACTTCAGCAGCGTTTTATCGTTTTAATGCCATTGAAGACCACTTTGGAGAGACTACAGAGCCAAGGTAAAAATGTTAGCATTTTTAGCTACCTAGCATCACCTGTTTTGATGTCCGTTTTTGCTTATAACGTCGCCATTTCG